>PVJO010013325.1:0-52198 GCA_004026905.1 Hystrix cristata
AAAATGCTACCAGATGTCAGTGGCTTTACAAAATTGTGTCTACATAATATTTAACATATAATTTTAAGTCATAAGGAGCAGGCACATTTCTTGCATGAAGAAAAACATAACTACATTTTTATAAGATGCCAGCACTTACACGCCATGGATTAGGTTAAATGGAATTAACCCTTTGAACCTGACACGAGAAGGATTATAGAAAGTAATTTATTTCAGCCTAAGATCTTTTCCTTAATAACTGACCAATACATTGTTTTCAGAAAACACAAGAAATACAAACCAGTTAAAAACAGTACCGAGAAGGTGGTCAAAGGCAAAGGCCTACATGTCTTCCTCAACCACACAAAGGCCACGTTCTTCCCCGGAAACCAGGAGAAGGACCCACTACTCAAGGACCACGCGATGATTCTTTAAGTCTTCAGCCTTATTTCTGACCAACAGTCCACTCTTTGGTGCCGTTGGTGTGAACTGTATAGGAGTGGATGACTGTTAACTCTTTTTTTCCTGAAGATTATTGTAAAATATACACTCTGATTTAAAGAGGTTGAATTTTAGGGAGGTCAAATTAAATGATATTTTAGAGAAGTGATAAAACAGCTTAGCAGGCTTTCTTTCTTGTTGCAATTCATAGATAATGTCATAGGTGATTAGTAGTGTAGATGTCCTGTATCCCAAGAATAGGAAAAAAAGGACTGTTCCTTAGCATCTGACCCAGTTTAAGTGGGAAGAGAGGCTGGGCACTTTCTAGCTGTCTATACAATCATATGCACAACACCAGTGGGGTCCTGGCCCGAAGATCAGGTTCCAGGCCAGCTCAACCCCATTTCACCCAACGTGCCCGAGCCCCTGGCAGGACAGGAACAGGCCTGAGCCTTTTGTCTGATGTGCACGCTTGTTACACTCAGAAAACAATGCTAGTCTAATAAAAGTGTGAGTACTGTACTACGGTGACAACCTGCCCTGCCCAGCTGAATGAAGGAACAATACACGTGGACATTTGTTTGGTGCTTGCCGTATACCAGAGCCGGTGGTAGGCACATGGCCCTGCACTTAGAGAGTGGGCACTTGCACATATATCCGAATTTCTGTACCCTCTGGAGCACATATTTGGAATCCTAAATTCTGACTTTCTAAAGGAGGCTCCTTCCTGCTAGTTTCCCTATTTAAATGATATGGAAACTTGATCGGTGATGATTTTACCCCCATCTGTAATTAAAATCATCTGCCGTATGTTAGACATGACATTCCTTCTCCCCCTTCCTGAAAAATAAATATGGGAAGAGACAACACTGTGGTATTGTAATTGTTTTCCCTGTATCATTTGCTTTTCTATTTCATTTATAGTTTTTGACGCATAAAAAGTTCTGTAACACTACCCCAAAGAGGACTGATAATCTCATCTATACTTTCTACTTTAAAATATATGTATATAGTATGTGAAATTTCAATTAAAATTTAATATATAATGTAGTACATAATCAGGCCAATCTAAAAGAAGAGACTGGGGCTGTGGGTGTAGCTCAGGAGTAGAGCATTTGTCTAGCATTCACAAGACCCTGGATTCAATCCCCAGCACCACTAAAAATAAAAATAAAGACAGGGAACTAGCGAGACAGTAAGTCACGAGTCAGCAAATTTTTCTGTCCGGGGCCAGGTAGCAACTGTTTTAGGTTTTGTAGATCATACAGTTTCTGTCACAGTTACTCGATTCCCCAATTATAGCCTGATTGCAACCAGCAACATGACATGAACGACAGACTATGGCTGAATTCCAGAGAAAACCTATTTACAGAAACAGATGGTGGGCCAGGCCCTGGGGACACAGTTTGCCTGGAGATGAAATAGACGCAACCAGTGTGGTCTGAGAAGTTAAAATGGATCTATAGATTGGAGAGAAAAAAAATCAACCTGTAGCTATGAAAGATATTTTTGGGACAACTGGAGAAATTTGAATACACCCCAGATACCAGATGCTATTAATTAATGTAAGTTTTTGTGAAGGTATTTAGTCTAGTTCTTTTGCTTCCTAGATGGCCTAGAGACCAAAAAGAAGCTTTTTGCTCTGAAATCATCTCCAAAGAGTGTAAAATCTGCTAAAAAGAAAATTGTACGAGTTCTCCCTATTTATACAATGACTGTAGGAGAGTGGCTCTCACCTGGGGAGGATTTTGTCCCCACTCAGCAGACATTTGGCAATGTTTGGGAGTTCGTGACTGTCACAAGCAGGCTGGGGTGCTACTGGCATCTAGTGGGTAGAGGCCAGGGATGCTGCTACCCGTCCTACACTCTAGGGCTGGAGATGTAGTCAGTGGTAGAGCACTCGTCTGGCCCTGGGTTCAACTCCCATGCTGCGAAACAAACAAAGCATCCTGCAATCTATAGAACACCCCAAATGTTCTATAGATTCAGGATAAATAATCTTCTGGCCCAAATGTCAGAAGCTCTGCTGTGGAGTACTTGAAGAAACCCTCGGCATTGACACAAAATCAGAAGACTTGGATTTGAACTCAGCCCTGCCATTTAAAGTTGAATAGCTCTGACAACATACTTGACCTTTCTTGAGCCTCTTCTCCCAGTCTCCTCATCTGTAAAATGGGTCAGCAGTCCCTCCCTGACTGACTCCACAGGGCTGCTGCAAATCCATCTGCAAGAATGAATGGAGGTAGCAGGGGGTGTTGGTTCATGACTGTAATCTCATCATTTGGGAGGCTAAGGCAGGAGGATCACCGTGAGTTCAAAGCCAGCCTAGACTACATAGTGAGACCCTGTCTCTAAAAACAAACAAATGAATAAGTAAATGAATGAATGGCGGTAAAGTCAGGTATGGTGGTGCACATCTGTAATCCCAGCACTCTGGGAGGCTGAGGCAGGAGGATTGCATGTTTAAACCCAGACTGAACAACTTAGCAACTCAGTGAGGCACTGGCTCAAAATAAAAAAAGGCGGGGGATGTGGCTCACTGCCAAGGCTCTGGGGTCAATCCCCAGTACCGAAAGAGACAGAGAAAGAGAATGAATGGAGGCAGAAGCACTTTGCTTAGGGCCTGGGAGTGTACACTGCATGTGAAGCCTGAGAACGGAAGCAGTCTGGAGTGGCTTCAACATTTTCATGATAACTAAGAGGCCAAGGTATTAGTATCTAAAGCAGAAAACTACTTTCGAGTTGCAACAGAATCACCTGGAGGTTTGTTAAAGTATAAACAGCTGTGCCCCACCCCAGTCTCTCACTCAGGGTTGTGCAGAGAGGCCCCTAATGTGGATTTCTAAGAGGTTCCTCAGGTGATGCTGATACCCCCATCCCTGGTCCTGGGTCCTAACTTCCAGCCGGTCTCGAGCCCTGCTCCTCCCCTCATGTCAACAGGCCAGCAAAAGCAGCAAATACCCAGCCTGGATGAAGCACCCGAACTCTCTCCTCCCACCTCCCTCACTTCTCGTCTAACAGTGGCAGGAGAAGGTTGAAACAGTGAATTATTTAGATTTATATTGCCGGAGTGACCCTGGCTACAAGTCATTTGACTTTTGCTGAGTCACTATCTGTAAAATGGGGAAAATAATAAAAAAGACGGTGAGATGACTTGATTTAGAATTTTGCTGAGAATTAGAACTTCCAGAGAAAATTGAACATCCAGGTAATATATTATTCCAGGAATGTCTTACCCCTGGGGCTTCTTATAAATGTCTGCATTTCAGACATTTGTGACTCGTTCATAAACCTTGGTTACCCTCACTGAATTTTTCCATTATTTACCACCAGTTTACCCAGAATGTACAGTAACTCCAACCCAAGTGGCAAGGGAAGGGCAGACAGGAAGACAGCAATCTGGAGGATGAGGCTGACCTCTTTCTGGTGGAAGATCCTTTAAAATTTCTTTCAAAGAATGTTTGGTCTCAAAGCTGCACGAATAGATACCCTGAAAATTCAGAAGTCAGCTCCGAGGAATCACCCCTTGCAGTCTAATCTTGATCATTCAACTAGCTTTTTGTTTGTTTTTTTGGTGCCAGGGATCAAACTCAGGGCCCTGCATTTGTGAGGCAAATGCTCTACCACTGAGCTAAATCCCCGGCCCTCAACTAGCAATTTTGAGCTAGTAAGTGTTTATTCCCAGGCCCTGATCTTAGAGAGGCCAGTGTGATGGCAAGAGGGACAGGGACTTATAAAGCCTAGATGCAAGCGCAGCATGTGCCGACTGCAGCAACCACACAGACCTTCGGCCCCACCCTGGCCAGCCCCATCCCTTCAGCTTCATCTGCCGGGGCAATGCCTCTTCTGCTTAGAACTGCATTGGCCATTCACTGTGTCCTGGAGATTCTGGAATAAAATTGGCATTGGAGTTCTCCCATAGGCTCTTTGGAACATGGGCGCCTTCATGGTATTTTAGTATTTAACCAATTTTCTTTCTATGTATAACTTCTCCACAATATCATGATATCACCTCACTAATCAGAAATCTGTCTTGAATTTACCGTGTAATTGCTACTGTTAATTGCAATCGAACAGGTTTTAAAGATACAAGTTAAATACCAAGCCTCAAGCTTAATCAGTCCTTAATTTTAAGGTCTTTTTAAAAATAAATTTCTTTAGGGTAAAAAAAAAGATTAACTGCTGATAAGAATGTGGCAGAAGGGTTTTGTAGCTGTGGAGGTGGTTTTTAAATTTGCCTTGGAACTGAGTAGAGGAAGGGAGAGAGGGCTTAACTAGCTCCAGCCGGATATGATGTCATTGTCAGTCATTTTCCCCTCTGCCTCCTCATTATTGAAATGGAGGCGAGGAGGAGAGGCAATCACACTGGATGCGCCCTTGACGTCTCTGGTTCCTAATGCTCTGCTGTGCAAAATGGGGAGGACAACATTATCCAGCTTCCTTACAGAGATGTCAGGAGAATTATATTCTACTTTAGGCGAAAGCAGACTATCGCTTCCTGGCCAAAGCCAATCCTCTGCCTGTTTTTGCAGGACCCACAAGGTAAGTATGGTTTTTATATTTTTAAATGGTTGAGGGAGGTAAGAGTAGGGCTGGGGGCATGACTTAGTCACTGAGTGCTTACCTAGCCTGCGGATTTCAATGTCTATAAGTACAGTTTTACTGGAACCCAGAAACACTTCTTCATTTACACATTGGCAACCTCTGCTTTCACATTGCAGCAGCAGATGTGAGCAGTGATAGAGACTGTATGGCCTGCACAGCCTAAAAATATTTACACTCTGGCCGTTTACAGAAAGGTTGCCAGTCAGGCTTGGTGACACACACCTGCAATCCCTAGCACTCTGGGAGGCTGAGGCAGGGGAATTGTGCCAGCCTGGACAACTTAGTGAGACCTCATCTCAAAATAAAAAATAAAAAAGGGCTGGGGATGTAGTTCAGTCTGAAGGTCCTGGGTTCAATCCCCAGGACTGGAAAGAAAGGGAGCAGGGAGGGGAGGGGAGGGTGAAGAAAGAATTTGCCAGTCTGTGTTCTAGAACATTGTTGTATGCTCTTCCAAACTGAATTAAGAAAATAAGAATTATTCAGAGCACTTCAATTACATGAGATATAATTTCTTAATTGAGTACTTGAGTGATCTGGCATGCTATTCTATAATGACAAATGGTGTATTATGTGACATGGGAAGTTAACTGTACATCACCTATGAATTGCTACATGGAAATATCATAGCAAAGGAAATATCATACCTTGCTGAAGGAAAAAAAAAATGCAAAGAATCCCTCAGGAGAATAACCAATAGAATCATAGTGTGAAAAGACCAAGTGATAGGGGCCGAGAATATAGTTCAGTGGTAGCATACTTGCCTAATATGCCTGAGTTTAGTCCCCAGTACAACCAAAAAGAAAAATGTTGAGAGCAATAGGAAGAACACTATCAACAGTAGGATAGAAAAATAAATCTCTTGTGATACACAATGGAATACAGTTCACCAGCAAAATGAATGAAAGTACAGATACCAACACCAAGAGGGAAGACTGTCACCAACAAAATGTTGATAGAAAAAAGCAAGTTGCAAAAGGATGCACACAATATGATAGCATTTATATAAGGTTTCTCAAAGCATGGAAAACTACACCAGCATAGGTGATGGTCCTACAGAAGAGAACGCAGGACCATTATATAAAATTCAGCACAGTGGTTGTCTCTGGGGAGGAGGAATGGGGTGGTGTGGGACACAGATGTGTGAGAGGAGTGTTTATTAGGATTGCAGTGTTTTCTCCCCTAAATTGATGGGTAGGTTCATTTTACTACTACTTTTTGTTGTATATTTTTATATATATAATAAATATATATATATTCCACCAAAAGAATATATACATCAAGAAAAGGAAAAACTTGCATAACTATTTGAATACTAAATGTATTAAAGATATCATGAGATTAATACAAGTTACCTTCGGCCTCTACAGTTACCAGAGGTGTTCAAAGTGGGGGCTGTTCGCTTCTAGACATTTATTAGTTTGGTGAACTGCTCAAGAATGTACACAATTTTTTAGCAGTCTCCCTCCACCTCTCTCTGTATATTATATTACTGTATATGTAAATATTCTTTAGTAATTTTTGAATATTATTTTTAAATAAAAGAATTCCTAGAAAGAATATTAAAACAAGCAGAAAAAATTAGCAAAGATTAGTGAACAGACAATTCACAAAAGAAGAAATCCAAACCAGATCCCAGGACCAAAAAAAAGAAATCCAAACCAAACCAAAAAAACCACAGGAAAAGATGTTCATTTGGGGCTGAGGATGTAGGCTCTAGATCAGTGATAAGAGTACCACCTGGCATGTCCAAGGTCCCAGGTTCGATCCCCAGCACAGAAAAAAAAAAGCCAATGTTCAGTCATACTAGTAATTAGGGAAATACAAATGAAAAGAACAAAGATGTTGTCAACAGTAAGCACTGGTATGGCATAATAATATTTAGGTACTACTTAAAAATTTTAAAACTATTACAAATTGTTGGCACATACATATGAAGTTGAAGATAGAAATGTGCATGGGATGGTAGACGGTAAATTCAGAGCTGTGGCTCTCTCTGCTGATAGCGAGGCCTGATAAGGAGGGGCGGGGGAGGGGCTTTAGCTGAATCTGTAACATTTTCTTTCTAAAGGAAAAAAATCTGAAACACAGATATCAAATCTGGGTGTTCATTTGGCTTTCTCTGCACTATTGTTTGAAATTTTTAGTAGTTTCTTTTTTTAAATTGAGTAGTTGACATTCATCATGAGTAGTTCCATTCATCATGTGCAGTCAGGACAACCTAACAAGAATGAAATGTAAGCTTTTCAAACCCGTCAGAGGTCTGACCTCTTGGTCCTTTCCTGAAAAATCCATCCTGGTACTTAAAGATCTTACTTCTGCTTGGATTCACGATGACCGTTGGTGTCTAACTCAGAAAACTGACTCTACTTCATCTCTCAAAGCAGAGTCCCCGAGGCCACTATGGACACATCAGCCCTTGCTGGCCCTCTGTCCCCACCCAGAGACAGCCTCCCCAACACAAGCCGTGGCTGAGGGCGTTGCAAGCCCTCCAGCTCTGCCGCGCTGCATTTTCATTCTTTGGGGAAACTGCTGCTCCCCGCTGGTCTGTGGTCCGGAAGCATCCTTAGGGACACCGGGCTCCACTGGTCCTCACCTGGGTCTCGGCTACTGAAGAGAGCGGGGAAGCGGCTGGGCACGGCCATTTCATCCCCTGGGGATGGTCATGGGTTGCCGAGCCTAACACTGCCAGGAACCGGTGACACTTGCTCCACGGCTCTTTGTGTCACTGAGGAAATATTTCAGATAATACACATAGGCAGCTGTAGGGAGTGTGGGCAGCGTTTACTGCAAAGTGATAGCTTTTCAGAGCGACAGAGAACCCGCCTTCAGGCATGAATGTGGGCAGGCACCAAGATGGCAGGTGTGTGGAGCTGAGGCTCAGGCTATGTTTATCTGATTAAATGAGTCTTCGAGGAACATCATTTCTTTCCTCCAAGGTCATTGTTCTTTGACAAGGAAAATGCCCTGTTTTGACCAGCTTCAGAAGGAAGGCTCCTGTTCACTCCCTGGGTGAAATGTTGTGTTTTAGTCTGTTTTGAGGCCTTGAGGTTTTTCCAGCCCCGCACCCACGCTCTGGACTTCGTATGCGCCATGGACCTTGTCAGCGTGCTCAGAGGAGGTCACATTCATCTTGGGCTGAAGTTTGAAGCCATAAAAATCACTGGATTTTGTCTATAGCTAATGACTAAGAAAGCAAAGGAAAAGGGGAAAAAAATCATGTCTTCTTTGCTCTTCGTGTAGCCCCCGGCTGCCTACCTCCGGGCCTGCTAACGTCTTACTTTCTGCTAACCAGATGACCTTTGAAATACTCTTAAGTGATCAGCACTTTGGTGATACTGCACCTTGAAGTAACAAGCCCTTGTGTGTTTGTGTTGTTGTTTAATAAAATCTCTGTCCTTTCCTCTACAATATTCTATCAGGTGTTCACTTCAGACAACCTGGATTATAGTCATGTTCTCCAAGTGGCTTTCTCGACTCTCTCTCTTACAAAGCCATCTTTTAAAAGGTACTGTGGAATTATCAAGCCAGTATCAGGACACCTTTGGTTGTGCCCTATCACTACAGGGACAATGCAAGGGAAAACTCGCCTGGCCTGGAGTTCGAGGCTGTTAACATGGGGAAGCACGTTACCCGTAAACCATAAAGTGCCCTTGTTTGTATGGAGATAAAAGTGAAGTGTAAAATCACTGCCCAGCAGTGTGAGGTGACCAGAGCAAGGTTCCAGCTACTGCCAGTCCCAGGCAGATGGCCCTTCACTGTGTGTGAGACGGCTGCACACGGGCACTTGCAGGCTGCAGCACATTTCCACCCACCCACCTGAACCTACACTCTCTGCTAGGACGCTCATTTTGGCCATTTGTTTTATCAGTGGAATCAAACATTTCCCTCCTCACCTGCCTCTAGCCTTGGGCCTGGCACTGTTCCCTCCACTCTCTTCTCTCACCCAGTATTAAGTGCTTTCTTTTTCTGTTTTCAACATGTTTGCAGTGAAAGTGTTTATTAAGCACTAGCTTTTGCCAGGATCTCTACTGGACTTCTTTTTTTTTTTTTAAAAACCAAGAACATGTATTGGTACATTGTGTACATAATAATCACATTCATCGTGGTTATTTTGTACCTGTACATGCTATATCTTGGTTTTCCCCCCTCTTCCCCACCCCTTCCTTCCATTCCCCCACCCTTCCTTATTTGCAGCAGGTTTATTTCCATTTTTCCATTTTTTCCCTTTCCCCTTTCTTTCCCTTTCCCCTTCCTTCTTTTTCCCCTTCTCCCTTTCTAGTTCTCCTCTCTTTTGAATATTATTTTCCCTCCACACAATATCTATTATACCTCTTTGTCCTTATTTACTCTTATGGTTTCTCATATCAGAGAAACAATTCGATATGTATTCATGAGTGTCTGATTTATTTCACTTAAGAGTATGTTCTCAAGGGCTGGGGATTTAGCTCAGTAGTTAGAGTACTTGCCTTGCAAGCGTAAGGCCCTGAGTTTGATCCCTGGCACCAAAAAAAAAAAAAAGTATGTTCTCAGGGTGCATTCAATTACCTACAAATGTCTCTAGTTTATCCCTTTTTATGGCAGAGTAGTACTCCATTGTGTAGAAAAACCATATCTTCTTTAGCCATTCATTAGTTGTTGGGCATTTAGGTTGTTTCCAAGACTTAGCTATTACAAATTGTGTTGCTGTGAACATGATTGTGCATATATTGCTGTGGTATGATGATTTTAATTCTTCTGGGAAGATACTAAGCAGAGGAATAGCTGGGTCAAATGGAAGCTCCAGTCGTAGTTTTCTGAGGAATCTCCACACTGATTTCCACAGTGGTTGGACTAGTCTACATTCCCACCAACAGTGGAGGAGGGTTCCTTTTTCCCTGAAGCCCTCCAGCATTTGTTATTTGTTGATTTCTTGATAACAGCTGTTCTTTCTGGAGTGAGATGGAGTCTTAGTGTTGTTCTGATTTGCAGGTCTTGAATGACCAATGATGTTGAACACTTTTGCCCTATATTTATTTGCTATTTTTATTTCTTCATCTGAGAAATGTTTATTTTCAGATGCCCATTTTTGGATAGGATCTTTAAATTTGGGGGGGTTGATCTTTTTCAGTTCTTTATATATTCTAAATTTTAGACCTTTGTCTGAGGGACAGCTGGCAAAAATTTTTTCCCAGTCCGTAGGTTTTCATCTCGCTCTATTGGTGATTTCTTTTGTTGTGCAAAAGCCTTTCAATAGGATGTGGTCCCAAGCACTGATTCTTTGTATTATTTCCCATGCAGTCTGGGTTCTGTTCATAAATTTTTTTCCTACCTCTATGTCTTCGCAAGTTTTTCCTATTCTATTCTCCAGTAGATTTAGTGTTTCTGTTTTTATGTTTAAATCTGTGACTCACTTCGATTTTAGTTTAGTGCATAGTGAAAGACTGTATCTAGTTTTCATTTTCAACATGCGGTAAGCCAATTTTTCCAGCACCGTTTATTAAAGAGGCTATCTTTCTTCCAGTGAGGGTGTTTGGCTCCTTTGTTGAAGATGAGGTATTTTAGTGTGTTTGGAGTTGTTTCTGCATCTTCTAATCAGTTCCATTGGTCCTCGTGTCTGTCTTTTTGCCAGTACCATGCTGTTTTTATCACAGTAGCTTTATAGTATAGTTTCTGGTCAGGGATTGTGATGCCCCCTGCCTTGCCCTTGTTGCTCAGGATTGTTTTTGCTGTTCCTGGTCTCTTCTGGTTCCAGATGAAATTTATGATTGCTTTTTCTAATTCTGTGAAGCATGTTAATGGTATTTTGATTGGAACTGCATTAAATCTGTATAGTAGTTTAGGAGGTATGGCCATTTTCACTATGTTCTTCCTACCCAAGAAAACAGGATATCTTTCCATTTTCTGATATCCCTTTCAATTTCCTTTTTTAGAGTACTGTAGTTTTCGATGTAAAATCTTCTGCTTCCTTTGTTAGACAGATTCCTAAGAATTTCTTTTTTTTTTAATGTGATTGTGAAAGGAGTATCTTCTGTTATTTCTTTCTCTGTGAGTTTGTTATTTGTATATAGGAATGCTATTGACTTTTGGGTGTTGACTTTGTATCTAGCTACGCAACTGAATTTACTTATTAAATCTAGATGTTTTTGGTGGAATTTTGGGGGTCTTCTATGTAGAGGATCATGTTGTTCTCCAATAATTATAGTTTAAATTCTTCCTTTCCTATCTTTATTCCTTTTATTTCTTTCTCTTGCCTAATTGCTCTGGCTAATGTTTCTAGAACTATATTGAATAACAGTGGTGATAGTGGGCACCCTTGTTCTACTGAACTTCTTTAATACAATGTGAACCACTTGTTTGAAATTGGAATGGGTCCCTATCACTGTGGGTGTGTAACAAATATTCCCAGTTTAGGGTGTAAACAACTGCTCTGTTATGCTCCTGGGTTCCAGGGGCCAGAGCCGTGGCTGGGATGACTCAAGGAGCAAGGGTTGGGATATTCCAGAAGCTTCTTCACTCTGGTGTCTGGGTCTCAGCCTGGGATGGCTGGAAGGCGGGGCTGAGATGGAACTCCCAACCAGAGCACACCAGGGCCCTGCCTGCAGCTTGGCCGCCTCGCAGCATGACCACTGAGTTCTGGGAGGGACATCCAGGAGGGATCGTTCAGGAGGGCCTGGTGGAAGCTGATCAGCCTCGTCAAGTGCGGAGTAGATGTCACATGGTGTCACTTCTGCCTTGTTTTAGGGGTCGAAACACAAGCCCCTTCGGACTTAAAAGGAGAGAACGTAGAACTCACCTCTCTCTTTAATCCCCAAAGCGCTAGGGACCAAACCCAGGGCCGTGCTCGCACTGGGTGAGTGCTCTACTGCAGCCCCAGCCCCAGAACCCACCTCTTAATGGGAAAGGCACCACAGAATTCGCAGTTATGTTTGAAAATTCTATTTTGTAAGGCTGTTATTTAATAGTTTCTTGTTCCTTTCCTATTTCACATGTTTGTACCTTTTTCTTCCTTTACTTGGTGGTAAGCTTAGGGAAGCCAGAGACTCTTAGGGTCCTTGGTGTTCGTAGAAGGTCTGCCCAGTCCCTTTCTCGAACAGAAGCCCCTTTGAAGCCATGAGCTCAATTCAGTAATCAGTATGTGGCTGCCTTGAGGCAGCTCGCTGGCTGACTGCTGTTTAAAATCCCACAAATACAAACTCTGTTTAAAATTCTGAACACCACAGCCAGGCATGGTGGTGCACAACTGCAGTCCCAGCACTGGGGAAGTGAGGCAGGAGGATCACTACAAGTTCAAGGCCAGCCTGGACCTGTCTCAGAAAACAAAACAACAACAATAACAAGAACAACAAAAACTCTGTACACCAAACCCATCCATAGCTCTACATGAGCACTCCCTGAAATCCAGGGGTCAGGGGCCCTCAGGAAGCCATGGGTCAGGGGCACACTTGTAAACTGCCTCACTTCTGGAGGAGCCACTTCGGATGTGGTCCCCTAGCGAAGAGCAGACCCAGCTTGACAAGTTCAAGTCCTGAGTGCAAGTCCTGCGGCAAAAACCTCCCTCCTGTGGGCTCCGGGACAGCTGGAAGCTTGTTTCCTGACATGCTTCCTCCATGGTCACTACCTGTGCGTCCAGACCCCGAAGAGTCCTAGGAACACAAACTGCAGAGCAAGAAGTGGAGGGGGGGAGTTAATGAAAGGGGACTATGGCCTGGAGTCCTTCTTAGTCGGGATCTTTTTCATAAAGGTTCACCTTCAGCTTGTGTCTTACAGTTGTTGCTGGAACGCTGGTAAAATGCATCCCCCAACTGCTCTGGTCTTAATTAGATCATAACCTTGTTATTTATTGGTGGGGCATGCTGGGGATCAAACTCAGGGCCTTGCGTTTGCTAGGCAAGAGCTCTACCGCTTGAGCGCAATTCCCAACCCCATAACCATGTTATTTTAGAGCTCTAAGGAGAACAAATGGAAGCTAAAAGGCGAAAGCTGAGATCCCCAGTGTGGCTCAAGTGAGGAAGACTCTTTATGGAAGCTTTCTGCTTAGGAAATCACAGGAATTATATTTTGTAGAAAAGAAAGGGCAAAGCAAACCCTTCTGTCTTTTTAAAAACAAAACTGCCTCTATCCTGACATAAGATTGTGTAAGATTCTTCTTCTTCCCCCTTCTTTTCCTCCTCTTCCCCTTCTTCCTCCTCTTCACTTTTTCTTCCTCCTCTGCTTCCCCCTCCTCCTTCCCTCTCTTCTCCTCTTCCTCTTCCTTCCTTTCCTTCTCCTCCTCCTCTTCCTTCCTTTCCTTCTCCTCCTCTCCCTTCTCTTTCTTGTCTTACCCAGGATGGTCTCAAACTCCTGGGCTCAAGTGAACCTCCTGCTTCAGCCTCCCAAGTCACTAGCTCTTCAGACACCTGCCACTGGGGTCTGGCTCATAAGATTTTTTTTTTTTTTTTTTCTTGAGACAGGCTCTTACTATGTAGTTCAGGCTGGTCTTGAACTCACTATATAGCACAGTCTGGCCTCAAACTCGAGGTGATCCTGCTGCCTCAGCCTCCTGAAGCATCTTCCTAATTCTTCCTTTTGTACATCCTCAGGATTAAAGAAAATAGCTTAAAAGTATACTGTTATCGAAAAAAACAAAAAAGAAAAAAAAGTATACTGTTATACAGTGATGTTTCGTTTGGGACTTTTAATGGTCCTGTAAGTGACGAAAAGGGTCTAATTTCCTCACTGTCAAGTTCATCAGCTGCTTCTCTGGTTTACCAGGTGTGTGACTCTGGTATATTTTGAGTGTATGTGACTATCAGACACGAGGTTTGTAAAGAAAAGGTTTTTCCCTCAGCATTTGTAAAGTAGTAATAGGAAGGAGAATGAATCAAACTTAGCCAGAACCATAAGAATGCGTACTCCTTCTTAGGTTCCTAGTTTTCTCAAGCAAGTAAAGCAATTTTATCCTTAGGGATGGGACTTAACCCTTTCTGCAAATGGAAAGTTTTATTTTCTGAGGAAAAAAATTCATGACTTATGAGTTCATAATACCTCAGTCCACTGTTGCTCCTCAAATGACTCCCAGACTCCCTCAAGCTCCCAAGACAAGGACCTTCTCCAGGAGCAGGGGTGGCGGAGAGGGGCGAGGCCGGTCGCTCCCGGAGTGCAGGCTCCCCGCAGTGGGCGTCCTGGATCCGCCGGAGATGACTGGGGGAGTAATGGTCAGTTCTCTTCCCAGCGACGAGAAGAGGTAGATGTTCAGAGAAGCCGCTTCCACTACAACCTAACTGAAAGTGCCGAATAAAAACTTTAAATGTGTGATCGAGCTGGGAGGGAAGCAGGAAGCACCTCGGGGGAGAGCGAGCCGGCAGGCGCCCTCTCCGAGATGGAGACGGACAGACGGCGGCGCCCGCCGGGCCGCGTCCCCTCCCGCCCGCGCAGGGACCCGCCCGAGCAGGGACCCGACCGCGCCCCCCGGTGGAGCGGGGAACCCTCCCGAGGCTGCGTGGACCCCGAGGGTGAACCGTGGCGCTGGCGGCGAGCAGCGAAAGGACAGACCCGGCCTGCCCAGAGCCCGTCCCGCGTGGGCTTGAGCTGGGGCTCACACCTGAACCCAGGATGAATTTGCACTGAACTACATCCCCAACCTTTTTAAATTATTATTATTATTATTTTAATTATTGTTATTATATTTCATTTTGAGACAAGGTCTCAATAAATTGCCCAGGCTGGGCTTGTACTTGCAATTGTCCTGCCTCAGCCTGCCAGAATGCTGGGGTTACAGGTGTGTATCATCACATCTAGAGAGATCCTGTCTTTTAAAAAAAAATTAAATACAGTATGTCTTACACTCTTTGGAGCTGCAAAAGAGAAAATTGAAAGTATGTGAAAGGAATAACGGACAACTAGGTTTAAGGGACTTCTCTTTAAAAGCTTCCTGATTTATGAACCATAATATTAAAAGTGAGAAACGGCAGTTTGTGAGGTTGCTGTGTTTTTACTTTTTAGAGTAGAAAATTTCAAATACAAAAGGAGAGAAAAACCATTAAGTAGACATAATCCAGTTCCAACAATTGTTCAGTTTATGGCCAACCTTATTTCATCTATAACCTCAATCATTTTGGTTCTAAAGAAAATCCCAGAAATTTTATCTTTACTCAAAGCAGTTTAGTATATATTTCTAAAAAGTAAGAACTGTCTTAAGAAAAACAAAACCACAACGCAATTATCTCATATAAGATAATTAACAGTAATTCCAACCTCAAACATCGAGTTAGTGTTGAGCTTTCCTTGATTGTCTCATAATTATTTTGCAGTTTGTTTTAGTCTTTAACAAGGGTGTAGGCAGGTGTGGTGGTGTACACCTGTAATCTCAGCCTCGGGAGCCTGAGGTAGGAGGGTCACAGAGAGTTCAAGGCCAACCTGAGCTACCTAGTGAGTTCCAAGCCAGGCTGAACTACATAGCAAGACCTGTAGAGACCCTGAAAAAATAAAAGGTTTAACAACAGACTAGACCTAGCTAGAGAATTAGTAACTCAGATTTTGTATAAATATGGATCTGATGGGCTGACGTTGCAAATCAACAGACAAAAGGAATCATCCCATAAATGCTGCTGAGATAACGGGGTCCGTATGGTGAAGAAAGGCTCCTTACAGCACCCCATGTGAGCCATCATTTCCATGTGGACCAAGGGCTGAACCATAACAGATAAAACTTCAAAACCTTTAGGAGAATACGCAGATGTCTTTATGATTTCAGGAAGATTGGATTTCCTAAACAAGACAATAGGAGCTCAAGCCACAGGAAAACCTTTGGCTTCACTAAAATCAAAAACATCTTTTATTAAGAGACACAATAAAGAATGTAAAACTTTGTGCCATAAACCGGAAGATGAAAATATGTCTTCAATACATATGCCCAGTCAATGTGATAATGCCCAACAAATACAGAAAAGAAGCAAGGACCCAATGCCATTTTTTTTTTTAAATTGAACCCAGGGAGCACTGAGCTACATCTCCAGCCCTTTTTATTTTATTTTATTTTTTTCATTTTGAGACAAGGTCTTGCTGTAGCCCAGGCTGGTTTCGAATTTGTGGTCCTCGAGCATCAGCCTCCCAAGTAGCCGAGAGTACAGGCAGGCCACCATGCCCAGCTCTGACAGGCATTTCAGTGAAGAAATACACAGATGGCTCTCCACCTCTGGCTCTGCTTAGGATTTCTTGATTTTCTAGAGGTTCAGGAATGACACACATGCAGTAGAATCCATGCAATTCCAGATTTGGAATTTGGATCTTTCTCCAGGTTAGTGCTCTGGGGCCCGGCACTCTCTCTGGAGCCAGGTGGTGGCAGCAAGCCACAGCTCCCAGTCAACCTCAGCCTCACAATCGTAAGGGAAAACAACCAGTACTCTACTTTTTTTTTTTTTTTTGTGGTGCTGAGGATCGAACTCAGGCCCTTGTGCTTGCAAGGCAAGCACTCTAACCACTGAGCTAAATCCCCAGCCCCAAAAACCAGTACTCTACAGTGTGCTGTGTTGTTAAGCTAATTATTCAGTAGGTGAGGTACACGGAAAGCAGTCTTGACTTACTATATTTTCAATTTACAGTGAGTTTATGGGAACCTATCCCCATCATAAATCCCGGAGCATCTGATGAAGACAATTGTTATGAACTGAGCTCTGCCCCCAATATGCTGAAGCCCTAATCCCCAGTGTGACTGCGCTCCGGGTCAGCACCTTTCAGGAGGTAATTAAGGTGAAGTGAAGTCAGGATAGAGCCCAATCCTGTGGAGCTAGTGCCCTTCTGAGGAGGGGAAGGACACAGGGTTAGCAGCACAGAGGAAAGGCTGCAGAAGCACACAGTGAGAAGGTGGCCATCAACAATCCACCACGACAGGCCTCGCCAGAAACCAACAGTCCAGGGACCTTGATCTTGGACTTCCAGCCTCCAGAACTGTGAGCAATTTAGCTTCCGTTGTGTAAGGCACCTAGTTTGTGCTGCTCCGTGATGGCAGCCCTCACAACTAAGACATTCGTGTGCCTATGAGGAAATATCAACATCATTCATAACCAGGAGAGGCATCTGCTTTTATATGAAGGATTTATAGCTGCAGAAATTGCCCTCCCACAGGAAGCAATTAGAAAACTGAATAAAATACATGAAACAGCTATTTTCAGACTTTGGCCAGTTGGCATTTGCAGGCATGTAGCTGCTGAGAGCCACCTCTGATTGCAGTTCCAGAGCCTACACTCTTCAGCCTGCTGCCTCATATCAGAATGATTTCCTTTTACTTTTTTTTTTTTGATACAGTGTCTCACTATGTAGTTCAGGCTGCCCTTGAACTCAATGATTCTCCTGCCTCAATCTTCTGAGTGCTGGGATTACAGGTGTGCACCACCACACCTGGCCACCAGCAGTAGGTTTAGTGCGTTAGAGGGCTGTCACAGGAAGGAAACTCTGAAAGACAGAGGTGAGGTAGGCTGGGGGTGTAGGCATGGGCCCCGACAGAGAGGCCAGAGAGGCGCTCATCTGGACGACTCCCCCTCTTCGCCCTTGGAAGCCATTACTCACCCAACCCTGTTCATTTTACTTTCAAAATCTCTCTAGAATCCTTCTATTTCTTTCCATCTTCACTGCCCGAGCCCCAGCTACTCCTGCAAGATGGAAGCAGCCTCCAAGCAGCCTGTCCTACAACTTACTTTCATTGTCCATGTTACAGCAGACTGATATTCTCTGCTTCAGCGGCTCCTCAGTGCCACCAGGATAAACCCAAAGTCCTCCAGCGTGCAACAGTCTTTAGGACCTAGCCTGTGTTGACTGCTCATGCCTAAGCCCTCATCACTCTCTCTCGACTTCTGGATCTTAAATGTACCCCGTTTGGATCCCGGTGCTTGCAGGTACCTTTCCTTTCCTTCTGCACAGAGTCTGCCTCTCCCTCTCTCTCTCTTTCTCTCACTCTCATATGCTGGGGATTGAACCCAGGGGCACTTTACCACTGAATTACATCCCAGCCCATTTTTACTTTTCATTTTGAGATACGGTTTTGCTATATTGCCCGGGCTAGGCTTGAACTTGTGATCTTCCTGCCTCAGCCTGCCAAGGAGCTAAAATTACAAGCATGCACCCCTGCACCCAAGTTAACAGGCCTCAGTGCCTACTCCAGGTGGGACTCCCTGTCCTCAGAGCACACACCACATGCCTGGGAATCCAACACCAAACATCTGAGCAGACAGCGCAGACTCCCCACCCGGGAGCCTAGGGTACAGATACAGCGCCGACCCCTGTGTTTATAAAGTAATGAGCCCTTAGCCGAGCATGATGGCACATGCCTGTGATCCCAGCACTCGGGAGGCTGAGGCAGGAAGATCACCAGGAGTTCCAGGCCAGCCTCAGCTACATAGTGAGATCCTGCCTCAAAAAAATGAAATAATAAAGTAATGAGCCCATTTTGTTTGTCTTCTTTTTAAAAGGATTTTGTCCCCTTTCAATTAAGGGACATATGAAGTGGGGGACAAGATAGTTTTTTGTTTGTTTTTTGGTTTTGGAGCCAGGGTCTTCCTATGTAGTCCAGGCTAGACTTGAACTACATAGCCCAGGGTGGCTTCGAAATCACAGCAGTTCTCCTACCCCAGCCTCCCAAGTGCTGGTACTACAGGTGTACAGCACCATCCCCAGCACAAGATAGTTTTTTAAAATAAAAATATACAAACACATAGTATTTAGGAACTATATTAGATTTATGAGAGGTTTTTTTTTTTTTTTTTTTTGGTGCTAGGGATTGAACTCAGGGCCTTGTGCTTGCTAGGCAAACTCTCTACCACTTGAGCTAAATCCCCAACCCCTATGAGAGGTCCTTATAATCCTAGTCCTTCTCTTTAGCAAGGTCTCTAAAGAGCAGAAACAGTACATAGAAGAAATCCAAGGCAGAAAATGGTTAAATTTAAATGACAAGAATATTTACCAATAGCAGCTGCCCTGCAGTGGAATGAGCTGCCCTGAGAGGTCTGGATCGCTGAGGTAGACAGTAGTAGTGCCAATCTTTTTTATTATAGTGTCTTTCTGAAAAAATTGTGGCTCTCTAAATATCTATCATCTAATACAAGCATGACAAAAAGGTGGTTTGAAGCAATGTTTCTAAATACTGTAAAAGTTTACTGAATTCCAATGGTATCTCCATTTGCTACAGAAAGTACGTTTATTCACTTCAAAGACAATATTTGATATATCTGTGACTTGAGGGTCCTTTGGAGAAGATTCTGGTCCACACATTAGGAGGCACCCACATATAATAAATGCATCCATAGAGTAAGCAAAGGTTGGGTTTGATGAACTTCTCAGTCTCCGAACTCAGTACTCTAAAGGTAGGAATTATTAAACTACTCTCTCCTTCTGATTCTGCCTTTAAAAAACCACCAGTATCTGAAAATGAAGTTCACCCCAAAAGTAGAGGTGGCAGCTCTCAAGGGGTGGGGCATTTTGCATGTCTAAAGACCTCTGTCAGGGGTAACAGCTAGTCCCAAGTCTTTTCTCAGGTGGGAAGTATGGGCTGTAAAATGGCTTTTGGTAATTAACAGTGAGGACTTAGTGCTGGCAACCTTTGTCTCTGAACCCAAGCACAGCATGATGAGAAACTGCTGTTTGGAATCATTTCATTGTGAGTGGAACCACTCAATCTTGCCTGCAGATGATTGGGCACAAAGGGTCATTTCACAGACACACAGCTTCTGCATGCCAATCAATTTAAACTCAGAAACTGGGGCCGGGGATTTAGCTCAGTGGTTAGAGTGCTTGCTTCACATGCACAAGGCCCTGAGTTCAATCCCCGGTACCAAAAAAATAAATAAACTGAGAAACTATAAAAGCAAAGACCTTTATTTGCGGCCTTAGGAATGGCAATTCAGGAGACACAAGTTCACATAGTTTGAACCAGTGTTCTGGAGAAGACAGGGAAGATGAGGGCTTATAAGAGCAAACTGTTGTTACAGGGCAGTAAAAATTCTTCGGTAGGGAAAACTTCTGTTAGAGTTGAGAATAGGGTCTGGGCAACAGGGACCAAGTGACTGATAAAGGACCAAAGAATGCACATACTTCATAAAAAAAAAAAAGTCCATAAAACAAGAGTCTAACAACCTCTTGAAATGCATCTTGAGTCTCTGAGCACATTGTAATTATCTGTTCCAGACCCCTGCGATCAAAGAGTGGAAGTGGCTGAAGTTCACCTTCCCCAGCCTCAGCTTGAAGCATGCATAAGTCCTGCTTTCCTAATGGCCTCCAGACTCCATTTAGAAAACTTCTCTCAATGTTGATTTCATTGTAATTTTCCTTTTATTTTCTCAGACATCATTCTAACAGTCCATTTCTCTTAACTGATATATTTCTGCAGAATAAGGGCCCTGAATCTGTTTCTCAAGTCTCCTGGTAATCAGGATGTGATGTTCCTAATGGAATGGAAAGCAGTATTTCTAACAGGATCCAATTCTTCTCAGACCACACAATCCTTGTGAATGATCAATGACATCTGCAGTTCCAGGAACTTCACCCAGCTCTTGATTAAAGATTACTGAAGAGATACAATTGCTAAGCTGCTTCTGCTTCAGCACCCACTTCACAGCTGACCCCACTTCCTTTGGTCTCTCAGACTCGTGCAGAACAAGCACAAGCCCTAAGCAAAGCCCGAAGCCCCTTCTCCTCCCTCTGCTGAGATGCACCTCCATCCTCCTGGAGTGTGGTCTCTCTTGTAACTGATGGTCCTGGTGGCCGTTTTCTGGTGGGTTTTTTTTTCTAGTGGGTTTTATCAGAATGACTTAAGTATTCTTCCCCCATGAGGCCAATTTGTAGCCCAATTTGTAGACAGATGATATACAGTCTTACATAATGATGCCTTTATCAATGACAGACCACATATACAATGGTGGTATCATAAGATTATACCAATATCGCCTGGTAATAGCTGTCTTCGTTCGTATGACATTTGCAACCTAACGATACGTTTTTTAGAACAAATTCCCATCATCAAGCGAGGCATGATTGTGCTACTTTTCATACGCTCACTATCTACAAGTACTGTAGACTCCGCCCAAGGTCCCCACTCCAGGTCCTGGCCCCGCCCACACGGATAACGTAAACTACCTGGACGCGCTGATTGATCTGGCCAATCAGAAGACGTAGAGCCCTCTTGTCTCCGTGGAGCCCCGCCCCGTGGCGTCACGAGCGGCGACGGCCATGGGCCCCGCGGGCTGTGTAGCTCGGCGAGTAGGGTGTCTGCTGCGGCGCGGGGTAGTCTCCCGGCAAGCGGGGTCCGCGGCAGCTGCCGGACTCCAGCTTCAGCTCCGGGCGGTGGGACGGCTTCCCGCGGGACCGGCGCCCTTCCGGGCCTACCTGACTCCGGACCTTGTGCGCGGCCTGCACGGCGGGCCTCAGCGGGAGGAGAAGACGGGTGAGGGACGCTCGGAGCCCGGCGCTGCAGGTACGGGCGGTGCGGGGGGCTGCGAAGGCGATTTGCGTGGCAGGGAGGCCCTTGTTCCTGCCTATATTTCCGTTAGGACTCACAAAACTACAGACCCAGAGCTGGAACGAACTTGAGAGGTTGCCAATGCCTGTCTTCCTGTTTGACAGTGGAGAAACTGAGGCCACGCGATGAGCAGTTGTCCTCACAAACCCAGTCGTCTGGGTGGCTGCACCGTGCCTTGGCATCACAACCTCATCGTCCTGACCCCCCCTTCCCGTTCTCCCCGGGGACCTGGGGAATGGAATTGTTGGGAGTGTTGGGCCGTCAGGATTCCGAGGGAGAGCCAGGGACTGCGGCCAAGCGATGTGCAGGAAACGCTGCTAGGAGATGGGTCCCACTTAAGAACCTCTAATTGCTGCAGACGTTTCAGAAACTTGAAAAATGGTGAACAGATCATATCTAGAAATTACAGAATTTGACAGGGAGAGGTTTTCGTGGGCTTTGTTGCTAAGTGCTTTGGAGTCAGGTTTAGAATTTAGGGGAGCTATAAATTCACAGGCTTAAATACTCTAAGCTGAAGAACAGAATATCTAAATCTCTATGAAGAAAAATTGCATTTTAACAGTTGTTAATAACCAAAATTGCTTTATAAGAAAAACCTGAGAGCCAGGCGTGGTGGCACATCTCTGTAATCACAGCACTCAGGATCAGAAGGCTGAAACAGGAAGATCCCACATTCCAGACCAGTCTGGAAAATTTAACAAGATCCTGTCTAAGGAAAAAGAGAATCTGAACGGGGTGCAGGGCTGTAATCTTGGCTCCTTGGGAGGTTGACACAGGAGATTGGCAAGTTCGAGGCCAGCCTGGGCAGTTTAGTGCTTGCCTAGCAGGTGCGAGCCCATTGGCTGAATGTGCAGTAATGCAATAAATAAATAAAATCCTGATGATTCAAAATGAGAATTTTTACCTCTTATTGATTGATCATAGACCACACTAATTCCATTGGCTTTAAATTCTTAATCCCAGGCTGTGGGCCAGATACTCCTTCAGAGGCGTAGTTCACAATTTTAGCTCTGTAACCCTTTGTAGCTGAAGTTCAATTTAATATGACCAGGATATCACCTCTTCCCCAAATTATGCTACTGTTTTTCTTCCTTTGTATTTTTGTGTTTTTGCTGTGTTGCTCATTACTACTGAATAGAAATTCATGTGTCATTGATACGTGGTTCTCCTTTTGTGTAGTAATACCAAAGGTTATGTAGTGGCTCTGTGTAACCCGAGAGCTCTGACCATAAAAGCTGAGCCTTGCAATATGAAACTACTGGGAGGTCTCAGCCCTGCTGACTTACAAAACCATTTGGGATCTAAACATACTTGTGGAAGAGCAGTTTCTTTGTTTTCTCTGGGAGACATCTGCATCTCTGGGTGTGTACATGTCTGTCTCCTACTTGGCCGTCTGTCACAAACAAATACTTGTGCATTTCAGATCATACTGGTCCCAAGTTTGACATCGATATGCTGGTTTCACTTCTGAGGCAAGAAAATGCAAGAGACATTTGTGTGATCAAGGTTCCTCCAGAAATGAAATACGTTGATTACTTTGTGATTGGTAGTGGAACTTCCACCCGACACTTACATGCAATGGCCTACTACATTGTGAAAATGGTAGGATGCTTTCTTTTCTCTTTTGGACCATTAATTGAGTGGAGTAATGTCAGTACATCAGAACAACATGTGAGGAAACCCAAATTTTCAGAATTTGCCCGAATGTGTTTCATGTTCTTTGAGAGAAAAAGATCTGGGAGCGAGTATCTAGCCCTGTTGAATCAAGATAGTTCTAATTCTTGTCTCTTCTGACATAAAAGGAAAGAATTAAAAATAATCTGAGACAAGCTACAGTCTACTGGACAGTGCTGGTGTAGACTTTAATTCTGATGTTTGAGTGTGTCCAGTGTGTCCAAACATTGTGCTTAGTCATTGGCAAGGGAAAAGTGATACAGATGAAGCCCTTGCCCTGTGAATTCATGGGTCTAAAGAGGAAAAGGAAAGCGATTCATTTTCTCCTTAGATCGAACCTGAATCAGGATGAGGAAAAAAACTATTTTGGGAAGCGTCCAACTGATTCTGGCACCATTCTGCAGGGGAATAACCCTGCTAAAAACTGGCCTAAGAGAAGGTTTTGGTGGTTTTTTTGGAGCAGGGGGCATTAAGACAGGGTCTCACTATGTAGCCCAGGCTGGCCTCAGACTTGCGGCAGTCCTCCTGCTTCAGCCTTCCAAGTGCTGGGATTATAGGTGTGTGCTACCATCCCTGGCTGACAAGACTTTTAAAACAGACAGAGAGAAAGGAAAGAAAAGAAGAAAGAAAAACCAAAAGAATAGCCAGGATTGCCTGGAGAAGAGTTGTAAAATAAGAAGGGTCTGAAACACCAGAGGTAGATTCCAAATGGCATAATATGACAGAGCAAAGGAATATTCCGAAAAAGTAGTTGGGGAGATCGGAAGAGAACCAGGAGAGTGTGGCGGACAGTTGTAAAACAGGGTCTCTGTCAGATGTAGTAGTGGGATGGAATGAGATGAAGTCTTAGTAGTGACTCTCAGGCTCGGGGATGTAAAAAGAATGGAAGTTTTCAAAGTTTTTGGAAGAGGAAAAATGGACTAAAAATTACTTTTACAAAAGTTTTAGGGCTGGGGATTTAGCTCAGTAGTTAGAGTGCTTGCCTAGCAAGCTCAAGGCCCTGAGTTCGATTTCTGGCACCAAAAAAAAAGTTTCAGATGAGTAAAGACAGATATATAAGGTCAATTAAAGTTTTGTTGTTTGTAGTAAAACATACATAATGCAGGACCTGCCGTTTTAATCATTTTAAAGTGTATGATTCAGTGGTTTTAAGTACATGAACATTAATTGTTATCACCGTCCATCTCTGGAACTTTCCTTTTGGAAAACTGCAACCCTGTACCCTTTGAAAAGTAAGTCCTCATTTTCCTCCCCCTGCAACTGACATTCTGCTTTGTCTGTATGAATCTCACTACCCTTCGTATCTTATGAAAATTATGTGGTGTTTGACCTTTTGTGACTAGCTTATTTCACTTAGCACTGTGTCTTCAAGGTTCATCTGTGTCGTAGCATGTGGCAGACTTTCTTTCTTTTTTTTTTCTTTATTTTTTTGGTGCTGAGGATCGAACTCAGGGCCTTGTGCTTGTGAGGCAAACACTCTAGCCACTGGGCTAAATCCCCAGCCAGATTTTCTTTCTTAAGACTAATATTCTGTTATATATATGTATTTGTATAAACCACACTCTGTGTCCATCCATTCATTGATGGACACTTGAGTTGCTTATGTCTTCTGGCGCCTGTGCCTAGTACTACTCTGAACATAGGTGTAGAAGTATCTGTTCATGCCCACCTTCTAATTCTTCTGGGTGTACACAAGTGGAATTACTGGATTATATGCTGGTTCTGTCTTTAATTTTGGGGGGCACTATCCCTCTCTCTTTCATAGTGGCTACAGCAATTTAAAAATACTAGTTTGTGTGTATGTGTATCTGTGTGCACACTTGTGCATGTATGTATGTGTGTGGTACCAAGGATTGAACTTGGGGAGCCCTGAGCTACTTCCCCAGCACCCTCTACCCCTTTTTAAAATTTTATTTTGAGACAGGGTCTTGCTAAATTGTTTAGATTGGGCCAAAATTTGCTACCCTACTGCCTCAGCGTCCCAGACGGGGTCCGGGGGGGATGGCAGGTGTGGGCCTCCATGCCTGGCCTGTTCTGGTTTTTGTTTTATAATGACCGTTCTTATGGGTGTAAAATGGTATTTCATTGTTGTTTGGATTTGCAGTCCCATAATGATAAATGATGTTGAACATATTTTCATTTGTTTATTGGCCATTTGTGTGTGTTCTTTGGAGAAACTTCTACTTATGGTCATTGGCTCACTTTTAAACAGGTATGATATTTTGTTAATGAGTTGTAGGAACTCTTTTTTTTTAATATTAATCCTTTATTTTTCTTACTCTGTTGGTAGCATCTTTTGATGCACAAAAGTATTTAATTTTGATGATTCCAGCTTTGTCTTTTGTTGCCTGCACATTTGATAACATCCAAGAAAATCATTGCCAAAATCACGTCATGAAGCTTTTCCTTGTTTCCTTTTAAGAGTTTTATGGTTTTAGGTCCCATGATTTAGTATCTAATCCATTTTAAATTGGTTTTTATAGGTTATGTAAGGCTTTCTGTGTGGATATCCGGCTTCCTTAGCACCTTTTGTTGAGAAGACTGTCCTTTCCTTGTTGACTGATCTTGGCACCCCTGCTGAAAATCACTGAACCCTCGCCCTGCAAGTTTATTTCCAGACTCCCTATTCCATTGGTTTATGTGTCTGACTTTATGACAATACTGTGCTGTTTGGGTTACTGTAGCTTCGTACTGAGTTTTTGGGTTTTTGTTGCTGCTGAGGACTGAACCCAGAGCCTTGCACGTTGTTAGGCACCCTACCACTGAGCTACACCCACAGCCCCAGTATAAGATTTAAAATCAAGAAATATGAGATGGCCAACTTTTTCAAGATTCTTTCAGGTATTCAGAATACTTGAGATTCTATGTAAGTTTTAGAATGGGTTTATTTTGTCCAAAAATGTTTTCGGATTTTGATAGGGATAGAATTGATCTGTGGATTGCTTTGGGTAGTATTGACATCTTAACCATATTAAATCTTTCGATACATGAATACAGGATATTTTCCATTTGTGTTTAATTTCTTTCAGTAATGTTTTGTCAAGTTCTCAGCATACAAGTCTCTACTTCCTGTGCTATTTTTTGCTAAGTATTTTATTCTTTTTGATACTGTTGTAAATGATTTTTTTTTTTTTTTTTTTTTTTTTGGTTTTTTGAGGCAGAGTCTTGCCATGTAGTTCAGGCTGACCTTGAACTCTCTGTGTACCCCAGGCCGGCCTTGAATGTGAAGTAGTCCTCCTGCCTTAGCCTCCCAAGTGGTAGGATTACAGGCACGTGCCACCACACCTGGCCTAAAATTACTTTCTTAATTTTCACATTGCTTATTATTAGTGTATAGCAGTTCAACTGATTTTTGTGTTGATTTTGTATCCTGCAGCTTTGCCGAATTTATTAGTCCTAACTATGTTTTTTGTGGCATCTTTAAGGTTTTCTACGTATAAGATCATCTTGTCTGCAGAAGGACAATTTATTTCTTTCCAATTTGGATGCTTTTTTCTCTTGTGCAATTGCTCCAGCTACATCTTTCAATGCTATATTGACCAGAAGTAGCAAAAGTGGGCATCTTGTCTTGTTCCTGATCTTAAAGGAGAAGCTTGTCTTCCACCATTGAGTGTGCTAGTAGTGTACCTCCTGTGTGTGGCTTTTTTTACATTGAGGTAGTTTCCTTTTATCCCTAGTTTGTTGAGTGATCTTATCATGAAAAGATGTTGAATTTTGTCAAATACATCAATGATCACGTGGATTTTCCCTTTATTCTGTTAATGTGACATGTTGTATTGATTTGTTTTCATATGTTGAAATGTGTACATGCCAGGAATCTCACTTGATCATGGTGCATGATTTTTTTCTCCAGGTCTAGAGACTGAATAGAGATCTGCAATCATGCTAGACAAGCATTCTACCACTGAGCCACATATTCTAGCCCTTCTTGACACAGAGCCCATGCTGACCTCAAATTTGTTATTTTCTTCCTGCCTCAGCCTACCAAGTAGGTAGGATATAGATGTGAGCAACAATGCCTGGCTGTTTTAATATACTGCTAAATTTGATTTGCTAATATTTTGTTGATAAAATAATTACCAGGAATTGATTTTGGCAGGGGGCAGTAATTATGATTGAACACAAGGTCTTCACATTGAGCTACATCCCTGGCTCTTCTAACATATTTAGTTATTTTTAAATTTTGAGACAGGGTCTCACTAAATTGCCCGGGCTGGGCTCAAACTTGTGATCCTCCTGCCTCAGCTTCCCAGAGGGCTGGGATTACAGGCATTGCCACCACACCTGACTAGTTTTTTTTCCTTATAGTGTCTTTGTCTAGCTTTCCTATCAGTGAGAAATTGAGCTCATGGAATTGAGAAATGTTCCCCCCTATTTAGTATTTGTAAATTTTTTTTCCTTAAATATGTTAATTCACGAGTAAAACTGTCTGACCGTTTTTGTGTTGGGAAATCCCGATAACTGCTTCAGTCATCTACTAGTTAAAGATCTCTGCTGGCCTTGAACTCTCAGTAATCCTCCTGCCTCAGCTACCCAAGTGCTGGAATCACATGTGTATGCCTCTACACTTGGCTGGTCTCTGCAGTCTTTATTTCTAAGTGACTCAGTCTTGGTAGGTTGTGTGTTTCTAGGAATTTGTCTTTTCCACATAGGTTATCCAATTTGCTGTATAATTGTTCATAGGACTTTTTATTTTTTTCAGTTGAGTCTTCCTGTTGCCCAGGCTGATAATGAATTTCTGGACTCAAACCATCCTCTCACCTTAGCTTCCCGAGTGATGGGACTATAGGTGGGCACCATAAACCCAGTTTGTAGTACAGTACTTTTTTTTGAGACAGGGTTTGTCTCACTTTGTAGTGCAGGCTGGCCTGGAACTCTCAATGATCCTCCTGCCTCGGCCACCCACATGCTGGGATTACAGGGTACACCACCATGCTCAGCCATAGTACTCTTAAATTGGTAGTAATATCTTTTCTTTTTTGTTGTTGGGTTTTTGAGACAAAGTCTCACTGTGTAGCCCAGGCAGGCCTCAAACTCACAGCAGTCCTCCTGCCTCAGCCTCCAGAGTGCTGGGATTACAGGTGTGTACCACCGTGCCTGACCCTCATCTCCCATTTTTTTTCCTTTTTTTTGGTATGTGTGTTTCTTTTTATTCAATCTAGCTAAAGATTTAATGTTATTGATCTTTTTTTAAACTTTTATTAGTACACATTTTAAAATACATGTTTACATTCCTTATGTGGAGTTGGTGTACATAACCACACCTTCATGTCTTTTTCACTTTGCATACCCTACTTCCCACTTCCCTCCATCTCTTGACCCCCTTTCCCATTTCTGAAACGTCTCTTTATATTTTGTTTTCTACCCTTTATTTTTCTAATTTGTGTTTCTCATAGAAGAGAAACCATGCCATGTTTAAGCTTGTGTGTCTGATTTATTTCATTCAACATTATGGTCTCAGGGTGCATTATTGATCTTTTTTGAAGAAACAAATCTTGGTTTCACTGATTTGTCTTTTTTTTCTGTCCTAATTCTTGTTTCTTTTCTTCTGCTGGCTTTTGATATTTTTCCCTAGTTCTTTACAGTATAAATTCAGGTTGCTGTGATCTTAATTTTTTAAATGTAAACATCTCTTTAAAAATTGCCCTCTTAGTAATGTTTTTGCTACATCCCGAAAGTTTTGGTAAGATAATTTCCATTTGTCTCAATATATTTCCTACTTATGTGATTTTTTTGACCTATTGTTCAAGTGGGTATGGTTTAATTTTCACACATGTATCTTTCCAGTTTTTCTTGTTAATTTCATTTTATTCCATTGTGATCAGAAAATATACTGTATAATTTTATTCAAGTTTATTTGGCTACAAAGTCTTAACAGATGATTATCTTAGTGAACATTCCTTGTGCCCTGATAAGTGTATTCTGCCTGCTACTGTTGGGTAGAGCGCTCCGTTAATGTCTTTTGGAGCCAGTTGGTCTCTGTGGTGTTGTTCAAGTCTTCTGTTTCCTTCTTGCTCTTCTGATTGATCTATTTATTATGGAATGTGAGGTACTGAATTGTTACTGTGCTACTCCTATTTTGCCCTTAAGTGGTCAGTGTGCCTCACATATTTAGAAGTTGATCTTTGGTATTATGTATGACCGTATCTTCTTGGCAAGTTGACCCTTTTGTCCTTATATAATGTCCTTTGTATCTTGTAACAATTTTTGGCTTAAATTCTGTCTTCTCTATTAGCTTTTGTTAACACCAACAGATATGCTAAGACCTGAGAGTGCTCAATAGCTCTCTTGGAAGTAGACACATGGAATGAAGTCCTGTTAACATATCCCAAAGCTAGATGAGATGAAATCGGTAGCACTGAGAAGACCTGTCTTAAGACAGGAAAGTGGTATCTGTCTTTCCCCAAGAGTGAAGGGAAGCTGGATGGGCACAGGAATGATGTAGGTGGGGCCCAAATGTCGAGTGTGCTTAGGGCCTCTACGTCAGGGGCACCTTGGTGAATGAGTAGCATGGCATTTTTGGAAGAATTTGGGCCAGAGGGTCCAGGAGACAGGAGTGAGAGAAGAATCATGTGGCAGAGTATAGCTAGGAGAAATGAGTAAGCTAGTTCCCAAATTCAGACCAAGAAAAATGCTACTAGATCCTCAGTAAGGGCCGACTTCCTCTTTTTCATCTGTGCTCTGGCTTTTTTCAGTACAAATACCTGAAATGTAAAAGTGAGCCTCATGTTAAGATTGAAGGGAAGGACACTGATGACTGGCTCTGTGTGGATTTCGGTAAGTCATTTTCGCATATTGTATAGATAAATGTTGATATTAAACTACATATACTGAGTTATTTTCAGCTGCACAGCAATTCAGATAAAATTGCTGAGTGCATTCCTATGTAGGATTTTTTGAAATGTGTTTCAGGTAACAAAGGTTTTATTTAATTATAACTTCATAGATGGTCTTAATCCTATGTGAAATCTTCACCTAAGTATTCTAGATGCAGTAATACATTTTTGGAGGAAGACACACTGTTTTTAGTCACTTTCTTCACCTCTGGGACAAAATACCCAACACCTGCAACTTAAAGTTTTGGCCTACAGTTTGTAGAAGTTTCAGCCCATACTGTAGTCGGCTGGCTCCAGTGCAGCATGGCAGAGGACGAGTTCACAGCCATGGCAAGCGCAGAGCTCCACAGAGAATACACCCTCCCCGGCCCCCAGGACCTGCCTCCTAACAGCGAATAATCAGCCACCTCCCCAGAGCCTCACCGTGAACACATATGGCTTGGCAGGACATGTAGATACTGTGTAGTTGGCCACACAGGCCTGGAATGTGGTGGACAATAGGATGACTAACACAAGAGAAATAAGAGAGATCCCTTGCATGTATTAGAGGAGGGGGCGGCAGGGGGCCTGTTCACTTGGGCCGTAAATAACCCCAAAGAGAGAAGACCGGAAATTAATGTGTACAGTTTTAAACCACCGCATTACTACAAAAGGAAAAACAAAGCTAGGTGTGATGGCGCATGCCTATAATTCCAGCCCCCTGAGAGGTTGAGGCGTGAGGATCACAAATTTGAGCACAGCCTGGGCAATTTCAGAGTGAAAGTGTCTTAAAATAAAAGAGCTGGGGATGTAGCTCAGTTCAAAGTTCAATCCCCAGGACTGAGAGAAGGAGAAAAAGGAAAACAATAAATATGGTAAGAACTGAGAGGAAGTCTAAGGTTTCATCCTATTTGCATGCTAACAAGTTGTCCTTCCAGCTTCCGTGGATACTGACAGCTAGAAAACTATTTTGGAGTTAGAGACAAAAACTATTACTTGCAGCTGTAGCCAGCACCATCAGTTTTGCTTTCTTTGTCGTTGACTTGACACTGGTTCCTTGAGCCTCAGGTTCCCTAGGGCGCAGGGGCTAATGACAGTCTTGCAGTTAGCAGGAAGCAGGCCTACTATTGCTCTGGCGGGAGACACCTAGGCTGAAGTCAAGGGTTTTTCAGCTCTGTCACTATGAGTATTTTGGGCCAGATGTATAGGATGCCTCCCCAGTTGTGACAGTCCCTAGACATTGCTCACATTGTCCCGACTGAGAACCAGAGCTGTAAGCAAAGCTGCCCCTTGTTCTGGAAGCAACTGCTTTTCTCTATTCATTAATAAACAGCCTCGAAAGGAACCCAGAAACACAGTACTTTCTTTGCTCACAAGATTTGCAGAAATGTGATGCACATGGAGAACTTTCTCCCAAGAGGAACTTGACAGCACCATTAGTCATTTTGATAAAGTTAACTTCGTCGGTAATGATACATGTTGATGCCGTGCACCTCTGATACAGTGGATGCCCTGAGAAAGGCACAGCGTCACTGCTGTGGGAATTGCTGCTGCGATGGGGAGCCACAGTTTGCCCTCTGGTAACAACTCATCCAGTTCCTAGGCTTTTACTAGACAGAGTTGTGGAAACACAAAAGTAAAAGCAAATACATTATTTCTTCATTATAACTTTTTATCCCTGATAGGCAGCATGGTGATTCATTTAATGCTTCCAGAAACAAGAGAAATATATGAATTAGAGAAATTATGGACCCTACGTTCTTACGATGACCAGTTATCTCAGATACTACCTGAGACATTACCTGAAGACTTCATTCTTGGAATAGAAGAGGAGGACACTTCCTTGCTGGCTCCAGTGGAGTTCAAATGTGAATAAAACTAGATGAATGGTTTCAGTCGTTTCAGATTTGGATTCGGTCACTTCTTGGAAAAAACAGCTCCCTAAAGCCTAAGCTTGGTTAGGTTGCCACTAGAACAAGTCTTGTCTACCTCCTGGGCAGTCATGCTAACTGACTTCCCAGAATAAGTACGTTCACACCAAAACTTTAACATGCCACTTACCTCTGAGATCCCAATAGGATTTCCTGGAGTTAGCACTGGTGCCTGGGCTTAACTTGAGCTCTTGGGTCAGATTTTAATTTACTTTGCTTATATACAGGTTCCTCAGTAGAGATGAAATGGCCAAAATTTTTTTTAAACAAAATACATTATTGCCCACTGATCCTGTTACTTTGAGGTGAGAGGAAAATAGTAGATACCAGGATATTTTTCTAGGCGAGGACTTCTGTTCCCTTTCGGAATACTCCAAATGACAGGAGAAAGCAAATAAACTATTAAGGAAGCTTGTAATCTGTAGTTCTTGGTTCAGATGAACAGTGTAAGCAAGGCTCACATTGACGTACCTTAGGCTGAAGAAAGGCACAATAAGCAGTCATGCTGATGTTGAGACTGACACAGTATTGTTAAAAATCTGTTTGCAGACCAAATTCGAAAACATCCACATTCATTTGAAAATGTAACTACACAACAAGCTATAACTAATGATGAAAAACTTTATTCTGCATCAGAGTATCTGGAAAATGAAGCTGCATTTGGGGCACATTATAGATGAGGAATGATCCATATATGGTGAGTACAAAGCCCAATTACAGAATTATTTCTTAGCTAGTACCAGATACTCCAAATTACCAATGCTGAAGTGAAAGGAAAACATGATTTGCCACACTAAAAGGATAGAAGTGAAATATGGCAGAATTTATACCAGCAGATATAAATGCAGCACCTACCTGTATTTTTTTTAAATCAAGTATTAGAAAAACCAAATTTTAAGGAAGAGCTCTGGCCTTAAACACATCTGACCTGAAATCCAACCAGAAAGCCAGTCCATGATTCAGCAATTTAAATTCATTGTATTGGAAAAAAAAATTATGAATGTTAGGTAAATTCAGTGACAAAGGGCACTTTTTGGCTAAAACTACAAAATAAACTGGTTTTCTGAAAATACTTAAGAAAACAACTTTCAAAATGTCTTATTGATATGCTGATCTTCAGAAAAACTTAACTAGTCTGTGTAGAAATTCATCTTGAAATACAAATGAGGCAGTGTGTTTAAAGGGTTATATAATGCCCTTCAGATCAGTGTAATGAGATGACTGATCATCTTGCGAAGGAAAGCAACACAAAACATTCAGAGAGCAGCGTGGCCTCCGAGACCACCCGCACTGTGCGTGCCGGGCTTTGCCAGCAGCTCAGGGGGGTGGACGAGTCCTTTCAGAGGTCAGGTGTTTTCAGTCATGCAAAGTGCAGTCCCAAAACGTTTTTCTCGAATCCTGTACCTTTGACTATTTTCAAATAACGGGGCGCAGGGTGTACAGAAATCCTGCTACATTCTATGTAATATTTTAAGTGGACTCTAAAAAAAAAAATCATCCATTGCTTAAAAATAGGTTAGCAAGCCTCATGACAGTGCCCGGCACAAGGAAATGCAGCCTTCAGTTACTTTAAACACTGCCACTGTCTTGTTAGTCACAAATCAGTTCTTTCGGAGTTTGCGCGAAGGGTAGACCAGTTGGTCTAAAGGCTGCTGGCAAACTAAGTGTCCTGTAGGACAAGCTGGAGCTTGCTTTTTTTGTGTTTGAATCCTCCATCTTGTCAATACACTTTTCTTTAGGTAGATAGTCAAAGCACGAAGCATTTATGCATTCAATCATATAGCTAAACAAAAAACCTGAAGTCTCCTAAAGCCATTTAAGTATTTCAAAACCTGCCACCACTTTGCTCTGTTAGTATCATCAAAAACATTCCAACTATAAACAAAGGAGTAAGTGGCACTGCTGCTCTCCAAATATAGGCACTGCTCTGTATCTTTGAACATTTATTGGATTTTCCACTAATAACTGTGTGAGAAGCCTCAAAAAACCTGAAATTTTCCAGCTTTACCGTCACCAGCCAGAAGTAAAATTCCTTTTTCACTCATTTGCCTGTTAGCTGACAGCTGTTAAATTTTACCTTTATTTTTTAAAAAACAGTTGGACTTTCATCTTTATAAAGTATATAAAATTTTCAAAAAAAGGAACAATTTTGCTTTTCACTGTATTACTGAATACCTGAGGTAGTTGAGTAAAAATGCACATTTAATACCCCTGCCAACACCATTCAGCACTTCCCTTAGGTTATTTGTGTTAGTGTTAGATGAAAAATAAAACAACAGTTTTTCTATGCTAATCACTTAACATCAAGTTCCCATGATAATTCTATTCTAATCCAATTTTAACAATTGGATTTAGGAGCAATCTTTAATGTATTTGATGAATTTAGTGAATGTACCATTTAAACCAATTTCTGGCACTACGGGGGAATATTAAGACAAATCAGAATATTCGTTATACTGTGACTACAGCAAAGGGAAGCGCAGAGCTCCTCTCCCTCCTCCCTTACTTTTCTTTTTGTTTCTTTAAAGCTGGGTGTCACACATTTCAGAGAGCATAAAGTATACATTCTCACAGAGACAGGAGTTCAAAAGTTGCCTGGTCCTCAGAAACAGCTGGCTAGTAACAACTTGTGCATGTGACTGTGGATGGGGTCAAGGTCCGTCTGTTGGTTAAGCAATCTGTCTTTGGTTTGGCATCTGCCTCTGTGGTGGGCTTTTCCTGAGCCTTTACTTCCGCCTTGACTGAGGTGGTCCGCTTTGCAGAGCCTTCTGCTGTTGGTGCTGCTTTACCTGAGTCAGAATTTCCTGAATTTTTCTCTGGGCAACCTGCAAAAGACAGAGCTTTGAAAAATCTACCTGAAGTTAGTGAAGTTATTTTATTGTTTCATTTTAACAACTTGAAATAGAAATCTGTCTGAAGATTAGAGATACATACTAATCATTTGCTAGCAGTCTCTGAAGTCACCTGCTAAAAGACTAAAAGTGCTAAGCATCAGCTGGGCACACTGGCACACGGCTGCAGTCCCAGGTACAGTGCTTGAGGCTGGGAGCTCCAGGCCAGCCTGAGCAACAGACTGAGATCCCACCTCTTTAAAAAACAAAAAGCATCAAACCACCTTAAACATTTTCATGAGGTGGTAGTGCCTGTGTGAAAATTGCTTCCACTTGAGAAGCAAAAGAGCTGACTTATTTTAGAGCCCACTTACCTGGCAAGCATAGAAGTGACCAGTTATTTTGACAACCACTTGGTCATTCTCATCGGGGGTCTGGTCACGAGGGACAACTACTTCTGCACTTGACAGATTCTGGAGTTCATTCACCTGAAAGAGAAACACAGATCATGTTAAGTACCACTTTAAAACACGGCCATTTCGTGAGCACTTATGCGCTGGACACTGAGTTGTGGCTTTGTGAGTTTCACATTAGCCACTAATAATTCTGAGCTTAACAACACTGTCCCAATTTTAAGATAAAAAGACTCATCCAAAGAAACTGATTTGTCCATTTACACAAGCAAATGGCAAAAGCAGATTCAAACCCTGATAATCCTGATTCCAAAATACATGCTTTCCAATGACTTTAAAACCGTAAGTAGCTTTGCAAATGACCTAGACATTATGTTAGAAGACTAGAAGCCATTTGCTTTTTTTTAGTTACAGAGTTAAAAGTCGTAGATGATATTTTTAAAAAAATTTCAGTTCATTTATGTCCTTTAGTGTTTGTATAATAAAAGCTTCACTTGTAACAGAAAAATGACGCTGAATGCCCTTTACAAATTTCTCTCTCACAAAGTCATCTGAAAGACACGTTACTTTCACTAGTCGTCGACAGCAACACTCAAGTAATGGGCAACTTTCTCCAAATCTTGGTCAAGATGGTCTTGCTTTTTTATAAATTAGCCAAAACGCAGGGACTTGGAACTCCTAAGTACCTTTCAACGCTTCCCTGTCATACCACTGCACAGGTTTTGCTGAAGTACTTGCCGTTTTGCCTCCTTTTCCTATAACTCTGCCAGCAGCAAAGGACGGCACTCGGATATGAGCTTCAAGTTTCACTTCTTCTTTAGGACTAACAAAGTTTTCTTCTTTAATTTTTCCATAAATTCTTCCCTGAGCCTGCAGGTGAGAATAGATCCTGTTAGTGCTTTTCATTTTTGAAAGACAAAAGTTGAACTGACTTCAAAGACACCCTAAATCTAACGGGGATGCTGAAAACAGGGTAAGAGGCGGAAGTCAGGAGCCCCAAACACAACGGTAACTGTGTGCACCACACGGGAGGCGACTCGGTGATGAGAGAGAAGCCATATTCTTCTGATGAAAACAGTGCAAAGGCAATTATTAGTCTAGCTAAAACACATTTTTGGTGGGCAAATGGCCATTTATACAAGCTTGAAAAGTAAAAACTCATCTGGTAATGAAAAATAAATGGCACTTTTCTTGAGCAAAAGAGATGGGGAGCACGGCACTGCAGTACGTGCCTGTCACCCAGCTACGTGGGCTGAGGCGGAGGACTGGGGTTCACCACCTGCCTGGGCAAGGGTGCCAGCACTCCCCCACAAGAAAAGAGAGACTGGGAAGGAACCAGCCAGCCAGCTGCAGTGCGCTGGGCCACAAAGCCATGCTGATGTCTAAATGGCCAGTTAGAAACCCGCTGAGAGGATATTCTGTGTAAACAGGCGATTTCTGCTGTAAATAAAGAGGCTATGAAATCAAGTAAACACTTAGGATACTTATCATCAACATATCCCGTCAGCTACTGCATACGTTACAGGCGTTACACATAACCACCACCTTCGGTTCGGTACACTGCGGGCCACAGAACCGCTAAGCTCCTTTTAGGGGCTTGGAGGAAAGACAAAATCTTGCTGTGCTGTACTCCTTCACGCTTGGCTTCTCAGGCCACAGCTGTAGGTATTAACACTGTCAGAACACTCGGGGTGTCCACGCCTCCGTGCGAGATGTAGGTTAGGAGGGTAAGTATTCCTTAAGTCTAAAATAATCATTCCAAATAGTCACTGATCACGTAAGTGATGGTTCAATCACTTAAGTGTTACCCTTTTATCGGTTTTTTTGAGACAGTTTCAACTGTGTGGTTCAGGCTGGCCTTGAACTTACAGTGAGCCTCCTGCCTCAGCATCCCGAGCTCTGGGATTACAGGTCTGGGCCACCAGGCGCCACTCTTCTTATTTTTAAGATGACATGAAAATAACTGAGCTTCTCGTCATACGAGCATATGGAAGTTGCAAGACAGTAGTTCCAACTATAAGAGCAAATGCATCAACGAGGATTTTCACTGTCCTGTCCACTATCACATACGTCTGTGGGGAAAGCAGGTTAGGGCACTGCCAAGGAGCCGCCATGCTCCCCACCATTCGCTGCCTGCGCACGTACCTTGAACTGAGCCTCTGGCGGTCCGGTGATGATCACCATCCTCACTTTAGCATCTGGCGCTTCAGCGGGAGCGATCTGTAACAGACCCATTGCCAGCAGGTTTCAGCACTCAGGGTCACTGACAGCGACGCCTGCCCCGACTGAAATGCAGCAGGGTTAGGGCTGCGATCAGACACCTCCAGCCAGAGAGGGCGCTGACCCGTCTCCGTCGCCCGCACCCCTAATCACTTCAGCAGCGGCACTCTAGCGTGGTCTGCAGCCGGCAGGCAACCAGAACCGCCTGGCTTTAGTATGCCCCGAGGAGTCTGCACCCTGTTTTGAGACTACTGTATTCCATGGCTTTTTTCTAACTTTCAGAGGAAAGGTACTGCTTTTTTTAAAATACTGTCTAGGTTGCTTAATTCCTTTTAGATCATTTACAAAGAAAACTTGCTTTTTTGAGACAGGCTCTTGCTAGGTAGTTCAGGCTGGCCTTGAACTCACAGTGATCCTCCTGCTGCAGCCTCCCGAGTGTTGGGATTACAGGCGTGTGCCACCACGCCTGGCCAAAAACTTGATTTCTTAACCTATTTATATACATTGTTTGCTAAATTTACAAGTCTGTGAGTAAATTACACCCCAAGTATGTTCAATGGAATAACATGAAATAAACTAATCTTAACTAAGCAGGAGAAAGATAAATGTGGACTTTTCTGTTTTCATAAAATGTATGAAATCACACACACGCACAGAGCCAGGCAGAAACTGTAAAGAGAGGAAACTGGCATTCTCAGAGTCACAGGAAAGAGGATTTGGGCACCCAGCTAATAAGAGTCATTTAAACAAACAAACAAAGCTTGCTAAACATTCACTGTGCAAAAACTAAATTCTTCGGGGCTCAGTGGTTAGAGTGCTTGCCTAGCAAGTACAAGGCTCTGAGTTCGATCTCCAGCACCAAAACAAACAAACAACGACAAAAATTCTTACTATGTGCAACAAAACAAAAAAAGCACTGTTACTTACAAGAACACAAAGCAAAAACAAAAGTTACCCTAAATTCTACCACTGAGGATTACTTGATAGTTTTCTAGACCTTATCCCATACGTGTTTATATTTTTAAAAGTATTTTTTTGAAGTAGTGGCAGAGTTTATTTAAAGAGGCAAAAATGGAGATTGGGAGAGAAACTGGCTCTGCAGAGTGAGGGTGGGCTGAACCAAAAAAAAAAAAAGGTAAAAGCAAAAATAAAAGTACATGCTGCATCTGGGAGATACAACACAGGCTATCATGGAAAAGTATGATAGTGCAAAAAGTATTTTTAATGAAGTCAGGCTGTCTCCAATAAAGCTAACATTTCTGTTCCCTAAAGCCAAGATGATAGTTCTCCTTTTTGCAGGTTACTAATTAGTTTGTAAAACAAGGAAATTATTTGCCTTTAGTATAAGCTCTTTAAATTATTCATAAGACGAGGGCTGGGGATTTAGCTCAGTGCTTAGAGTGCCTGCGTGGCAAGCACAAGGCTCTGAGTTTGATCCCCAGCACCAAAAAAAAAAAAAAAAAAAAAAAAAAAAAAATCATAAGACGGGTTGAAGAGAGTGCTTGCCTAGCAAGTGCAAGGCCCTGAGTTCGATCCCCTGCCCCCTTCCAAAAAAAAAAAAGATTATTCAAAAGTATTATTTTTTAACTTTCGAACTGGGAATTTTTGGTTTTGTTTTTGTGGTGCTGAGGATCGAACCCAGGGCCTCACTCAAGCTAGCCAAGTGCTTTACCACATAGCTACATTCCCCACTCCTGGTATTTTGTTTTGTTTTTAAAATGCCTTTGTCAATACCGGTAATAAAGAACTGAGGCTACAGGAACTCATACATTGAGCTTAAGAATATAAGTTAATGTGTATTATCTCTAAAAGCCTGAAAAAAGCAAATGCCTTTTGATCCACCAAGGGTGTTTCTATAACTGAACAGTTAAAAAGGGTTGTATATCTTATTTTACTTATCACTTATCTGTTAACTGATAACTTATCACTGCACTGCTTGTGCAGGATAAAATTAAGAATAATCTAACTATCAAGTGAATACAAATGCTATAAGTTGGCGATAACACATATATGCCTAAACAGGTATATATATTGACATGTACTCATAGGTAATCTATAGTAAGTATTAAGAGTTGTGGGCAGCCTTTCAGATTATATATTTCAGACTTTATGGGAACAACATTTTTCAACCTTATTTGAAAATGTTCATAGCTGCAGGTGGTGGTGGTACATTCTTGTAATCCTGGCACTCTGGGAGGCTGAGGCTGGAGGATCCCAAGTTCAAGCCCAGTTTTAGAGACCCTGTCTCAAAATTTTAAAAAGTGCTAGAGATGTAGCACAGCATGAAGGCTCTGGGTTCAGTCTCTAGTGCTGGAGAGACTGGGGGACACACGCTCATGTGTGTGCACGCAGAGAGAAAGGCTGAGAGAGACCAACTTTTCCAGAAAAAACAGAGCCTTTAACAACAAATTCTTATTCATGAACTGTTCACCGCAGTTCTCCCAGAATGAATCTACCTGGTTGTTTTTTGTGTATGACCATGTCTCAGAGATTTTATTTTGCAGGTACAGTATATGCTGGACTCAAACTTTTGACCCTCTTGTGTCAGCCTCCAGAGTCCAGGGACTACAGGCCTCCACCCTCTCTGCCAGCCTCAAAGGTTTTTTCACTCAATCGCGAAACTAGCAGAATAATTAAAGTCAGGTCTTCGCTTGAGCTTTTATACCATGTCTCTTTCCCTTTACCCACTTATTTTGGGTAGATTTCCTGTTCCTGGATTTTGTTATCTTTTGCTAAAGGAAAGTATGTCCAGGAAGAGACAAATGCCGTTACCTCAATAATCAAAATACAGACTGATTTCACCACTCACTATTCTCCTCTGCCAGCCTTGTTACTTTCACTCTCTCCCCTTCCTTCCCATTCCTAGCAATCACCGATTTATTCTCAGTCCCTATGGTTCTACCTTTTTCAGAATTATCATATAAATGGAATCATACAGTGTGTAGCCTTCCGAGTCTGACTTCTTTCCCTCAGCACAATATATGAAATCTCATCCAAGTTATTTTATCAGTAAGTAGGTGGTTACTTTTTAGTGGTCAGTAATATTTACTATAGATACTTACTATAGACTCTTAATACTCACTATAGATTACATATGAGTACATATCAATATATATACCTATTTAGGCATATATGTGTTATCGCCAGCTTATATCATTTGTATTCACTTGATATTTAGATTATTCTTAATTTTATCCTGTGTAGATGGTTCATACTTTACCCATTCACCAGCTGAACATTTGGTTTATTATTTGTGGACAGTTGTCAATAAAGACTTTATAAGCATTTGTATGTGTGTTCTTTTTCCCCCTGTATGTGTGTGAATTTATGTTTTGGATAAATATTCAGGAGTAGGATTTATGGATTGTATGGTAAGTATACTATATCCTTTTAAGTAAATCTTTCTAAAAGGTTTATAAAACATAATCAAAACCTCTGACAGCTAGCTGTCTTATATCAAACCTCTGGCAATTGATTTCCTTAAAACAATCATGTTTAGGGGTTGGGGATTTAGCTTAGTGGTAGAGCACTTGCCTATCAAGTGTAAGGCCTCAGTTTGATCCCCAGCATCCCTCCGCCAAAAAAAAGAAAAAAAATTATGTTTAGTATTACCCTAGCACACCAAAATACAGAATCTTCAGAACACACAGTGATCTATTATGGCAGACAGCATTGGTTGTCCTTTGCTATGTGTCACCCTACCATCATCTGTACCCTAACCATCACCTGGCTAAATAGACTAGATTTCTCTGCCGCTTCTTCAGCTTTGGCCAGTGACTTAATACTGGAAATATATATGTATGTTTCTCAAAGCAGCTAAGGAGAAACTTCCTCAATAAAAGGGTTATGTTGTCCTTTTCTCTCCTACTGAACAGACAACAGATTTGATTCTCAGAGCACTGAATGGAGTCATCTGGAATCATGAAGGGTCCAAGGCCTGGTGGGGGAGAAGAGGGGAGCAGAGGCACCATCCAGCCCTGGACTGCTTACCTCCAGACTGATTTTCCTGGAAAGAGAAGTTAATTCACTTCATTTAAGCCACTGTTGTTTGGGATTTTCTGTTATAAAGTGGAAAAAAGATCCATCTCTCTGTAATTTGGTGAAAGAGCCAGGACAGCCACAGTTGGCAGAACAGTACCTTAATTGAAGCTCCTGCAAAGCGAGAAAGCTGTTTGATGTGCTGGCCCTGCTTGCCAATAATGGCGCCGACTGATAGAGCTGGGATGAACAGATGCACAGTCTCCGTTTCTGATTGCTGTCAGAAAAGAAAGCCAGGACAGGCACACTTACTTGCTACAAATCAGGCTTTTTAAACTTTTTAAATCACTGGCTTTGGGATGCACGCATTCTCATTTATAAGAATACTAGAAAAGAAAAACTACCACATTGACATGAGTTTAACAAATCAAGGTCTCATATATGCACGTTCTGAAAGCATTTGTATTTAAAATTTTACTTTACACAATTGTATTAAAGTTTAAAATGTCACTAAGTTATGGGTTTAAAAGATAGGCAGACATTATAAAGTTTAAACAGAAAAGGGACTAAACTACATTAAAAACTAATATCTCCTAACCTCTATACCAAGATAGTTTCTTGACAAGTAAATGAAATTTGGGATTATACATCAGCAAACATGGCAGCATTGAAAGACACCAGCTCATCTATTTAAGTTTTGCTTCTTATACACAGTGAACTGTTCTCTAAGCAAAAAACTCCTGAATCTCATTATGTATGACTTAAGTCATATGCAAACATAACTCAGTTTCACACACACACAAGCACAGGCAGAATTAGGAGAGAACTAGTTCACACTGCTAGTAAAATGCCGTAAGATACTTTCCCATATGATTTCATCTGCCTTCCATTCTGCTTCCACTTTATACACATACTGGAAACCATTTTGAAGCTAACTCCTAAAAGGTTATTCATGGATTTTATCTGTATACCTCATTCCTTCACCACCTCAAACCGCCTGTGCCCTTCCTGAGTCTCCTTTCACACTCATTCTGGCAGGATTAAAGAACACTGACCACTCAAAGAAGGGCTCAATGACTGGATCCTTAAGTGGCCTGACCAGGGCTTCCAGTAGCATCACATGTGAGCTCAAAGTTCCAAAATGCAGGAACAGTACTCACATTTATGCAGTTTATACTTTGTTCACCCTCTAACAATAGTAAAAAAGCGCTTCCGAGGGTAGGTTAGTTCCAAGAAATGTATTCCGGGATATCTACAACTGAAATACTAGAGTACAGTATGTGTTTAACACACACACACACCCCTACACACACACACACACACACACACACACACCCCAATGAGCTAACAGTTCTAGAGGTATTAGAGGATGTTTGTAGTAAGTACACACAAATGACGAGGTAAGAAACACTAAACAGGATTCTCTCTTGAATCTTTTTTGTGTGTGTGTGCCAGGGATTGAACTCAGGGGCTTGCACTTGCCTAACAACTGAGCTAAATCCCCAAGCCCTCTTGAATCTTATTTCTGATACTGTGAATTCAGTTTCCAGGTATTCTGTTTAATCTGCCAATACTGGAATGTGTACACACAATCATGAAACAGCTGGGTTTTTTTTAAACCTAAATGCTATGTTTTGAATAAAAAAAGTATGCCAATAGTTTTGCTTTCAAAATCTCAAACCAGGGAAGTAATTACAATTTTGATTATTTTAGGCATTTTTAAAATATCGGTCAAAGAAAATAACACTGGGTTGTAACATTTTGACCAGGTATAGAACAGTCATTTATTGTTACCAAATGACACCACCACTTTTACCACCAAAATTTACAGCGGAGAGTTCAATCCCCCCATCCACTCCCATCCCCCAATTTTACTGGTAGCATTAATGGGTCTATCTTCCTCCTGCAAGCCCTGAGTACAGGGAGAGAATGGCACAAGGGACAACAAATCCATGGAGAGACCCTGACAGTCAACAACAGAAGCCCACAACTGGATGCATGACGATTCCACTTGTCTCTCAGCGTGGACTTAACCATGCGTCCGTCATTCCACAGGTTTATTCACACTACTTGGTGGGAATTTTAATTGTGTTGATTTAAATCTAAATCTTTTCTTGTTCGCTAGACTTCTACCTATGACATTTACAGGTAAAAAAAAAATCCCATTTGAAAATTCTTGGCCCAGATCCCTGCTGTTCTTCAAAATTTAATTTTTTCAAGAAAAATCTCAACTACTGTCATCTTAAATTATTAAAGACTCAGTTAATTGGTCACCAAAACAAAACAAAAACCAAACAAAATTGTTCACCTTTTTTTTATTTTATCAATTTTTAAGTCTTTAGTATCTTCCCAGTGAATGTTTTCTAAAAATTTAAATTAGTAAACACTATTCGTTGAATGTAAAAGGTAACTTTTGCCTATTTACCAATGAAATAAAAATGGAAAATAACACCTGGATGAGAAAAAAATTAAAGTATATATGCAAATCTGAAAATATCAAAAAATTAGGAATTATAAATCAGGAAAACTTTTTAACAGTACCAAGTAAAGAATCAACTAGTTGCCTAAATAAAGTGCCAAGCCCAGTTCTACTAATTAGTTCTTTCAACTAATTAGCCAAGTGATCGGGAAGAATGATAAAATCCTACTGAGAATATAGACATGGAAACTAAAATGGACCAACATGTTTCCTGGGGGAAAAGTACTGGAAGTTTGAAGAAACACACAGACATAGTCCAAGCAACATTCCAATTTGCTTTTTTTTCCCCACATTAACACACCCTGGCTATCTTCCCATGTCATCCACATGTCCCTACCTCACACTACTGACAGAGCATTCCCTGAAACAAATACACCACATCTGATTTATTTCATCCTTACAGTGTACGTGTACAGTTTCCCATTTTCAACTAACTCAGAATGCATCAACTGAATCTTTGTACATAAATCTTTGTGTCCTTGTTCAAACATCTCTGGCATATATTCTTACAAGAGGAACTGCTGGGGCCAAGGACCAGAACTTTTTATTGATTGATTGATTGACTGATTGATTGATTGTGCTGGGGATCAAACTCAGGGCCTTGTGCTTGCAGGCAAGCACTCTAACCACTGAGCTAAATCCCCAGCCCAGAACATTTTAAATTGACGAACTTTTTAACAAATTATCATCCAGCTCAGTTCACAGAGAATTCCAGTTAGACAATCAACACACATTTGAATGTTACCTTTGTTTTTTGTAAGAGTAGTGGCAGACAGGCACAAAGTAGACTGAGGTAAAAAATCGGGTTACAGAGGAAAATAACTGAGGGAGTGGGGTATACGGCATCTATATAGCAAGATCCATTTGCGTTTCCTCAGTGTGACGTGTTGTGCATGACCTCACTGACACAACTGATCCAATAGACAGAAACTGTCAACATACTCATCTTAAAAAGAACGAGAAAGTCATTTGCCCAAGGTCACACTTTGAAAACAGTGGCAAGCAGTCAAACTTGGCTTTGTCCCTTTTTTTTTTTTTTTTTTTTTGGCGCTGGGGATCAAACTCAGGACCTTGCAAGGCAAGCACTCTAACCACTGAGCTAAATCCCCAGCCCCGTGACTCCTAAGCTATGCGTATAAACACACACATGCCCCTTATAAATACTTCTGAGAAAGTATGTAAAAAATAACTGAAAACTGGAATTTCCAAATGTCAATTCATTTTATGGCCAATTATTTAAAAATCAGTAATGGTTTTAGTGTACACTATGCCTTTCACTTTCATGAAAAACAAAGCTACGTATGGTTCTGGACCCCATGCCTAGTTTCCCACAAACAAAAATCATTTAAATTTTGTTCTGAGTTTCTTCATTTATCTGCATCCTCCGCCACTGTCCTTAGTTGTGCTTATCAGGACCGCCTGGATGAATTAACTCAAACTGTTACTTTCCATGGTCATTTTGAGTTTGGAGAAGAGCTAGAAGTCATTCAATGTCAAATCCAGCAAGTAAGGTAGAGAAGGACACACGGTAATGTTCTTGCAAGCCTGCCTTTCTGTTGGATGGCACTTAATAACAGCATTCACTGTAGTTTTGGTCATACCCCATAAGACCTCATACCAAAGAGGACTTCCAGTGCTGCTTCAGAAAGTGACAAGGATGACAGGATAAATGTGTTCAAAGCAAGGGGAAGTATTTTGAGGGGAATTAATGGCAATGTATTTTTTACTATGATTTTAAAAATTTAGGGGTTGTGGACTTAGCTCAAGAGGCAGAGGGTTGCCTACCAAGCTCAAGGCCCTGAGTTTGATCCCCAGCAACCCCTCCCAAAAAATTTAAACACTCACCATATATTTCAATGATACTTCATGTATCATATTCATGTAAGAGTTAACCCAAAGTTCAATGCCAGGAAATATTTCTTACTTGCCTGTTTCTAATCACTGGATTTTGTTTTTTCTGCATAGGTGTTGTTAGATGTTCTACAACTGTATTGTATTCTCTATAATTTGATAAAGTTATTTGATGTTCCCCAGTTTACAGGACAATTTCACACATCACAAGCGTTACAAGCACTGGGGATTGAATCCGGGGCCTGACACTAAGCTATGTCCCCAGATCCATTTATTTTTCATTTTGAGACAGGCTCTTGCTAAGTTAAGTTACCGAGGCTGGGCTCAAACTTGTGATTGTTTTGCTTCAGCCTCCCAAGTAGCTCAGATGACAGGCATGCACTACTGCACCTGACAACATGTTCTAAGTAACAAATACATATTTTTCTGTTGTTGTTAGTTTGGTGATAAAGACCTTTTTAATAGTTAGACTAAACCTACTTTATAATTAGCCCAGATCTACCCATAGTAGTTCATCATGACTGTGTAATTATTTGTTTCTTGGGCTTCATTCCAGAAAGAATTTTAATGCTTACAAAATACACATAATCTAGAAGGATAAAATAATGGATGATGAAGAAATAATAGTATAGGGACCTGACAGTAAAGATAATATGAAGCCAAATGGTATTATTACACATACTTGGCTCCAAGCTTTCTAGCTACCAAATTAAACAAACAAAACAAAAACCTCAGTAGATTATTTACCAAATATTTACCTGCTTTGTAAAAAGTTCTTTTCGGGCTGGGGAGCTAGCTCAAGTGGTAGAGTGCTTGTCTATCAAGCATAAGCCCCTGAGTTCGATGCCCAGCACCAAAAACAAAAACAAAAACACGAAGTTATTTTCCAGGTATAAATCCTGGAAAGCAATTTCTAACTCTCCTCAAAAGACTCTAAATTTAACAGGCATCATCCTCAATGCTTAGAGCCCCACAGCCCCAAAAGCACAGCCTTCGCTGGTGTCTTAATCCTGACACTAGACAGTTGCTGTGAGAAAGTTCAGGCACAAACTTGGCGGATGCCTCAAAAGCTGAATAAAATACTCTTACTGACATAGTGATGAAAAGGCCAACATGTTTTTTATTTTGATTTAGAGGTAGGAAGACGAGAAGTACAAATCCACTATGAAAATTAAGACCCTATTTATGAAAGCCAGGTATGGCGCTGCACACCTATAATCCAAGGTATTCAGGAGGCTGAAGACAGGAGGGGCACAAGTTCAAACTCAGCCCAGGCAACTTAGTGAGACCCTGTCTCAAAAAGATTGGATTATAGATTAATTAGATAGACAGATTAGACAGCTCAGTGCTCCCTGGGTTCAATTCCCAGTACAGGGAGTGGGGGGAATCAATTATGAGAATTGTGTGATACTTTGGAAAATAAATGGTTGGCAGTAGAAAGGACCAAAACATAAAGAAAGAGCAAACACATGAAGAGTCAATATATAGATATGAAAATGTTGGCTGGGGATTTAGCTCAATGGTTAGAGTGCTTGCCTAGCAAGCACAAGGACCCAAGTTTGATCCCCAGCACCCCCCTAAAAAAAAAGAGAGAGAGAGAAAGAAAATGTTTTATATTAGGATGAAAACAGAAGCAACAGAATCCATCAAATAGAAAAGGCAGCCTGTAATCCCAGCACTCGGGGGGCTGCAGCAAGAGGACCACTGTGAGTTCGAGGCCAGCCTGAACTACAGAGGGAGACCTGTTTCAAAAGAGTTTGAAGCAAGCTCCGTGTTTTCTGCCCTAGGAGATGGTACCCTGGACTAATGGACACAGTCGTGTGTGCTATTGGCAACTGTGACTTAAAGTTGACTCATCAGGCATCTGCAGTTTAATGAAGACATTTCTGAACATCACCCAATTCCCTCTGCTCCAGTTTCTTACCCACGAAGCATCTCCTGGCTGTGACGTATTTTTCCAAGGAAATGTTTCTCTGAGGGTCCAAGTCAGCTTGGATAAACATCCTGTCTCCTTGACAAGCTGGTACAAATTCATTCTTACATGAGATCTGGCATAATAAGCCAGGTTTTCAGGATTTGAATACCCCATATAAGCAGGTAACTTCGTTTTTACTTACAAACCGAGCCAGCCAGAACAATGGTTATGAAAAGCCTCTTCTACCTGTGAATTTGTCTGATATCTGGAAAAACCCACTAGCATTACACTTTCTTTTTACACATTCCTTTACACATTCTTATTGCATATAAGCTTCAGTCGCATTGTTCTGAACCCTTCTTTCTAAACCCTTGATACATTCTTTAGGGGTGAAGGATATTCACAGGACACAAGTTGCTTCCCAGTGGACTTCTGCCAGATGCCTACTGGCAAAACTTCCTTTGGACTTCTTGGCAAACTCTATGCTATGGCTTGAAATAATAGAAGAACAAAGCTGCTCAACCGAAAGTTTGCATAACTGGTAAAGTCTGCCAATGAGTAATTCCTACTCATCTATCGTGAGAGATACAAGTATGAGCAAACGGTAAGGTTAAGTGTATTTGCTTTGTGGAGAACAGAATCTGAGATATCACAAAGGTGTGCCTGCCAAGGAGACCAGCCCCCAGGGACCTGGCAGGGTGCCTGCCAGTGTTTCCCTTTGGCTTGTAAAGCAGGTATTCCTGAGGGGTTGGGGGTTTGTTTTTACATGGATTTTAGTATGGAACTGAAACTAAGTTTGCTCAACTCCATGACCTGAACAAAATATTGAGGTCTTCAATGGGAAAAAAGCCAATAAGGTTCCTGCCAACAACTAAGTAACCAAGCCCCTCAGAAGCAATATCCAGGTTGGGGAGTTAGCTCAGTGGAGAGCGCTTGCCTAGTAATAGCAGGGTACAGTCAGTTATCTACTTGGGAACTTTTTATTGATAAAAGAGATGCACCCACCAGTGAAACCTTACAAAGGAATAAAAGACTCCATGAAACAGTTATTTGATCTAAAAACCCCCTTTTAACTCATGATGTGTTCTGCTTCTTAAAGAGTAGTTTAAACTAGCTAAGATCTAAAAAATGTGTTCATCTTTCTTGTTTCTGTCATAAGCGGCAAGTTAGCAATTTTAAGGCGACATTACCACTCTGAAGACTCTGGGAAGCCCCCAAGGGCTATCAGCACCATGAAGAAACAGCCCGTGGGCTCCTTCTGCCAACTCAACAGTACGCTGCCAAGACCATACAGCTAAGGCAGCGCGCGCTATGCCAGCTCCAGCTCTTGTGCTGCTTCACTGGCTGCCAATTCCCTCTTCCCTACTGTGTGAGCATTTCTGAAAGGAGCATTTCCTGTCATTTATAAACTAGAAGTTTGCCAATTAAGTACTGTGTGAGCCAGCTGCCAGGCAGGAACTAGAGTTTTTTGTCTGTTGGAAGAACCAACTCTTTGGCTCTATTGGAAAAAAATCAACCTGGCAGGTTCCAGGAAAAAGAAAATGTGGGGGGCGGGGAGCGGGGGGCGTAGGGGGGAGTCCTGGAATGGAACAGAGGGAAGCGGTTTATCCAAAGACAAGATACAGCATTCTGCTTTCATGTTACAAAGCAACATTAGAAAAACGAGGAGAGAAACGAAACATTTCTAAAAGGAGGAGGAAATAAATAGCGTGTAAAATTACTGAGTTGGTTCCTTTCAAAACCTACCTTTTGGGAGGCAATATCCATTAAAAAAAAAAAAAGAGAGAGAGAGATTCACAGGACATCAAGGATAAGATGACCTGAATACGCAAATCTGACTTCTCTGAGAGCAATCTAAGGAGTGGCAAGCTTCTCGTGACACCGCAATGCACTGCAGGGATGTAGTTAAACAAGTATCTGTCAAGCATTACTTCTCTAACCCAGTTAAAAGAAAATGACATCATGGACCCACAACACTGTCCTTCAGCAAGAAGAAAAGTGAGGCCAAAAAGAATGTAAGAAACAATGATAAGCAAAGAAACCGAGACTCTGGTAAGGCTAACTACTGCTTTTAAAAACAACAGCACAGAAAAAAGGAAAAACTAACAATAGCACATTTTTATTTCAAAACATAGTGACCACTCGGCATACATAATAGGTAAGTACAGTAGTCTCCCCCTTCTCCAAGAAGATGCAGTCCAAATCCCCCACCTCATGCCTAATGCTGTGGCTAACACAAAGCCCAAGCCAGGCATGCTGGCCCACACCTGTGATCCCAGCACCTGGGAGGCTGAGGCCAGCCTGGCTACAGAAGGAGACCCTGCCTCAAAACAAAACAGCAGCAACAACACGACCAACAATGAACCCTAAAAACACCATGCTTTTCCTATACATACCTACGTACAATAGAGCTTAATTAAGAAATTAGCGACAGTCAGTGTAACAATAATTAGTAAAATATGACAATTTTATAATTCAACTTTCAGGAAGGTGGTCTCCCCCTCCTCTCTTTGTGTTTGGGACTGAACCAAGGCCCTTCAGACTGAGCTACATTCCAGGCCTTTTTTATTTTGAGACAAGGTTTCACTAAGTTGTCCGGGTTGGGCTCACACTTTTGATTCTCCTGCTTCAGCGTCTCTCTCTTGAAAGAGCCAGGAAAATACTAGTATTTTTGGACCACAACTGACTACAGGGCAAGTAAAACCATAGAAAGCAAAACCATGGATGAAGGGGGACCACTGTATCAGTGATGTGGGGTTAGAAAAAGAACAAAATCTAGAGATACTGAAGGCAAAGCTCACCTGACTTTGAAGTTGTACACGAAAACAAAACTTGAAGAACTGTTCCCTTCAACATTAGGTCAGAATACCTAATAGCTACAGAAAATAAAATTTACTCTAATTAGTAACCAGAGACACAAAGTAATTCTCTGAATAATGGTGCTTACCTTTTGATCAGATTAAAATAACCAGCAGGAGTGGAATCTGGAACATGGAGTTTTCTCCTTCAAAATTTATATTTCCTCCTTTTTTGATTTTTTTTTTTTGTGGTGCTGGGGATCGAATTCAGGGCCTTGTGCTTGTGAGGGAAGCACTCTAACCACTGAGGTAAATCCCCAGCCCCTTGTTTCCTTCTTCTTGAAAGGACTTAGAAGTTTGGAAGGTTTCTTTTTGTTGTCCCCTCCTCCTTGGGTAGGGGCACTGAAGACTGAACCCGGGGCCTTCACCAGCCCTTTTTTTATTTGAGACAAGGTCTTGCTAAGTCATCAAGTTGCCCAGGCGAGCTCGAACTTAAAATCCTCCTGCCTCAGCCTTCCAGACTGCTGGGACTATAGGCATGTGCCATCACCTCAGGCTTCTGGGAGGTTTAACAGGTAAAGCAAGGCGTAGTCCAAAACATCTATTCTCCTTTAGTAATAATAGACTCAGTGTTTAACGGGTGCACTGCTGCTCCCTATAGTGACTGTTTCCCAGCTTCTTGTGCAGCTAGACAGGACCAGGCCTCATTCTCTGGTCAACACAATGCCAGTGGAGGTATAAGCGGCTACCCTCAGCCACTGCCCTAAATAATGTTGCCTTTACATTTGGATCCTTTATGCTTCTTGCTGACTGCAATCAAACATAGTGGCTGGAACTTGAGCAGCCACTGTGGGCCATGGGATGGCATGTGAGGTAGCAGGGAGCCTAGTCCTAGAAGATGGGCAGAACCACCAGCATCCCTAGACTTTCTGCTCTTGTACTCTTCTTATTAAAGAGGAAAACTCATGAGGCTGTTTTCCCCCTTGTAACACACGCACAGCCATGCCACATCCCGATGCATCTGTGTGCCAAAACAGATTCAGGAGAGTGAAAACGGAAAGACAGTCGCATCCTAGAGGTTTGTTGGCCTCTAGATGTGCCTAAGAGTTGGAATGACACATACTCTTTCCGATATTTAGGTCCCCTCTCCAGGTGTGTAAACATTCCTAGTCATAGAACAACGGTTCTCGACATTGATTGGGTAGTAGAAGACTCCTGACGACCTTTATAAAACCACGAGTCTCCCCCATCAAACCCCCCACGCCCCCACCAAGATTCTGATTCCGGGTTCTCACGCAGGTGTGACCCGCAGCAGCTGGGGGACCCTGGCTACACACCTGAGTCACCTGGGGAGTTTTCACAAGTGCTGGCTGGGTATCTTCTCTACAGTCCTCCCCGGAGAGTTCACACCCACCACTGACACCCATCGCTGCCCACGTCATACCTCACCGGTTTCCTTTCCTCCTCTCACTTTCATTCACTAACAGCCTTCTTTAACTACTCCCTGCCTGAACAGGAATATGGTCTTTCTGTAGTTACATTAGAATTATCCAGGGTCCTTCGTACTGGACCCCCAGGGGTCGGGGTCGGACAGAAGTGCCCCTATGTCCTCTTACATCCTTACTCTGCCTCATAAATCTGCCCTGGCTCCCACTTTGAAGGTTTGAAATTCTTTTTTCTGATGAGTCAAAAATCACTCCATGGGGTGAATTAAGATCCCCATCTCGTCCTGAAGGAGGCAGGAGGGGCCTCCTCAGACGGTATCTGATGACGATGTCCAAAGAGTCTGTGTTACCAAAGTCATGT
>PVJO010013326.1:0-52250 GCA_004026905.1 Hystrix cristata
TGTTTGGCTCCTTTGTCAAAGATGAGGTATTTGAGTGTGTTTGGGGTTGTTTCTGTATCCTCCAATCTATTCCACTGATCCTCAGGTCTGTCTTTTTGCCAGTACCATGCTGTCTTTAATACTGTAGCTTTAGAGTATAGTTTCAGGTTGGGGATTGTGATGCCCCCTACTTTTCCCCTGTTGCTTAGGATCATTTTTGCTATTCTTGGTCTCTTGTGGTTCCAGATGAAATTCATGATTGTCTTTTCTAATTCTTTGAAGTATGTTACTGGTATCTTGATTGGAATTGCATTGAATCTGTATAGTAGTTTAGGAAGTATAGCCATTTTCACTATGTTGGTTCTTCCTACCCAGGAGCATGGGATGTCTTTCCATTTTTTGATATCCTTTTCAATTTCCTTTTTTAGAGTTCTTTTTTCTTTTTGGTAAGCCTTTCTGTACTAGTTGAATTTAAGTTCTGTGTATATTACTTTGAAAACTACAATTTATCATTAAAACAGTTGTCCTTGGAGGACATCTTGGAAATTCACTACAGAGTCCATGCTTAGCAGTTTCAAAGTGAGTCCTATAAATTAGTTACTCATGTTCTTCTTAGAGAGGGTCACAGTACTGTCTGAACCTGAACCTGTGTAAGTATGTTTAGACATACAATCAACTATTCTAGTTCATTGCAGTAGCAACCAGAATGGCAATAAGCCACCCCAAATTTCTGTGTGAAGAATAGTCCAGAACTAAAAAGTGAGTGAGAATGTAATTCTTAGTATCATGTCATCTGCAAATAGTGGTAATTTAACTTCTGAAAATAGTAGTACTTTTCAAAAGGCAGTAGGCAGCTATCTAATCCCAACAGAGGCACTGAGGAAGAATAGTAATCTAGTAGTCTTCTCCTGTGCCGTGTAGAGATGAATAATCCAAACAGTTTTCTAGTCCTTTTGAGGGGTGTGTGTGGCAATTCGGTTACTTTGGCATTGACCTAAGCACTGTAGTATACCTATTTAATACCATGAATTTTTAAAATTTAGCCATTTTGCTATTTATTACCAGTTAGGTAATTTGAGAAATATCTAATTACATTTCTATTATATACAGTAGTGTAGGAATCAGGTTTGAGATGTGGAGTAAGGCAAGATGAAATAACAGTTTGAACCACTTGAAACATACACTATATAGAATGATACATTTCTTCCATTGTTTCCTAACCCTTAAACAAAGAAGGGACCCTTAAACAAGATGAAATAAAAAGTGGTTCAAACGAAATAACAGTTCGAACCACTTGAAACATACACTATGTAGAATGATGTATTTCTTCCGTAGTTTCCTAACCCTTAAACAAAGAAGAGACCTTTAAACAAAATGTTCTCTTGAGAGTTCACTTCCATATTAAGTGATTTTTTTCATTGTCTGCTTTCTTCCCCATCCAACACAAGTTATATTGGTCAGACTTATTTTGGCTTGGTAGTAGACGTGTGCTGTAATAGAATTTACATCTGTTTTTCATTTGAGAATATAAAGGTTGGACACCTCATTTTTAGGTTTGGTTATGCTTATTTTATTTAAATAAGCCACAGAGTGGGTGCAAATTCAATATCTTTCTCTTTAACTCTGTTTCTTTTAGAGGAAGTCCACAAATGAAGGGGACACCCCATTTTAAGGAAGAACAGTGTGCTCCAGCATTAAATTTAGAGATGAGGAAAATATTGGATTTGCAGGCACCCATCATGAGGTACAGTGCTTTGGTTAAATTTGACATTTTGCAAAATGACATTAGACAATGTAGTTGGTTAATCACATGACCTGTAGGAAAATTGCTTTCACTTCTTGGAATTGAAGATAGCTATTTAGCTTAGAAATCCATAATTAACCCTTATAAGACATTTGAAGTTTTATAGATGGTTCATCATTATTATAATAAAGCTCATAAATTAGATGTGCCACTATAATTTTATTTTGAAATTATATTTCTTGATAAGGTCTAGAATTGTTGGAGTGATATAACATAATCTATGGTCCTCAGAAAGATACTGGCAAAAATCATACAAGTTGAGGAAAGATAAAGTGCTTTTGTTTCCAAAGCCTTCATAAGTTTCTGGGATGTATATGTACATTTGGAAGAAAATTAAGCTTTTGGATCCAAGTATGAATAAAGGTTTTGTGACAAGTTAGCCAGAAATACCGAAATGCTAAAACTCTATATCCACTGGTAGAAAAAATATTTATAATTGACTTTATTTCTTGAGTTGCCTCGTGGTTGGCATTTCAATTATCACTTAGTTCAGCTGCATATTATTTCCATTGTGTAAATGTAAGAAAATTTATTTAAACTATATGCAGCTATGCAGATGATGAAACTGTTCTTTACTGGAAAAAACTTTCCAAGCATGTTGTTGAGTGAAACAAACAAGGTTTATATAATACTACTGCTTGTAGTACTGTTTTTAAAAGGGAGATGGTGGTGTTAATTATTCCAGAAGAATAATAAGAAACTGAAGAAGAGAACTAAATGGCTGGTGGCAGGTTTTGGAGGAAGATTTTTCACTCTTAATTTAAAAAAATTATTGAGCTACATGAATATAATATGAATGTACTGAACTATATGAATATAATATGTTTTTTTTTAAGACTTCTGATTCGTAGTCCTAATAAAAGGCTTCTTTCACCATTTCTCTTGTTAGACTGCTATACAGAATGACAGTGGAACATATTACATAAAATATATGCAAGTGGTGAGCTATTGTCTTTGCCTTGTTTAGTCCATCTTTTTATACTTTATTCTCGTCATAGAAAAGAATGCCATTTTTGTTATTTGCCTAAATGTGGTCAGTATTACAAAACGTTCAATTCAAGATACTCATCACCTTGGTCAAAAAGTTACTACCTTAGATTTTTGTTTTCACATAGAAATCCTTTTCAATAATACAATGTTGCAGGGGCAATTTTGAGTGTCTGTGGATAACAAGCCACATGAAATTGTACAAACTTGACTTTCTGCTCCACCTCGTGGCTAAAATGTGTATGGGTATGTGGAAATAGGACAGAAAGCTTTTTAAAGAAAGAGTGTCTGAGTTTGACTGTAGCTTGGTGCTTAGCATGTGCGAGGACTAGTGTTCAATTCCAAGAACCACCAAAGCGGGGGAAAAATTCTGCTGCCTTGTGCAGAGTTAACCTGTCAGTTGCTAGGCTCTGCAAATTTAGGTTGTTAGAAATGTCTAACATTTCTCTCAAAACTGTAGTAAAATAATTGCATTTCAGAGCAATGTCATTAGCATCTTTATTGAAATTGGAACGATTTCCTATACAATTTTAAATTGACTGAAAGGACATCAAAGGCTTTGTAACCAACTATTTTCCATCCTGTCATCACAAGTGTAAGACAAAATTAGGGATAATAGTTATGCTGTTGCTTATAGGAGCAAAAATACTGTTATCTCATATTTTTGATTAAAGAAAATATCAAGATTAATGTTAAACAGCCACATTTTGTTATTGAAGATAGAAAATATTTAGGAGATAAAAATTTATAATTTAATAATTAAAACTGTTAGGCATTCTTTCACATACCATAGTGTACTCCATATCTTCCTCCATCCTAGGCACTTAGAAAGTACTGTGTAGTATATAGCGTTTAATACTAGTTAAGTATTTAATATAGTTGTATTTTGGCTAATTGTCAATTCGTGGATTATGTAATTGACATAAAATATTTTACTAATAAATACTATTCTACCTTAAGGTATGCATGACAGCACATAATGTATACAGCATATTTTTTTCTAACTACATTAAAACCTTTATAATCCAGTCAAGATTCTAAATTTAAAACTACACGGATATGCATTTGGGATACTAAATAGCTGCTATAAAGTCTGTGAAGCAACTGGCATCAGCCTTTGTTCTAACAGCTTGTTTACTTTTAAAGTCATTGCTAATTCTTACATCAGAAGTGTGTATTAGTCTGTTATTTACATTGATGGACTTTTGACTCTGGATCACATTTTGCTATTTATTCATACAACTGGTCTTTTTTTTTCAGCATTGTTTATTATTGTTGAGATTATAAACTCTTGATTTTCAATTGTGTAATCATATGTGATTAGTGGCTACTATTACCAGGTAATGTAGATGCAGAACATTTCCATCAGTATTGAAAATCCTTTTTGGACAGTGCTGAAGGATTGTTGCCTCTATGCTCCATGGCTCCAGTTGTATACTGGAATAGTGTTACTTTATTTTTGGGGGGTTCTTGGGATTGTACTCAGGGCCTTGTGCTTGCTAGGCAAGCATGCTGCCATTTGAGCTAAATCCCAACCCCATTTTTTTTTAAGATGGTTTAATCTCCCTCTTTTCATGTCATCTATCACTTATGCTCCGATTTTCTAATTTGCCTTTTCAGTATTTTTAACCCAGTTCATCAGTTTTATAACTGTGGCAGCCAGGGTCCTTCATTTATCCCAGAATGTTAGATTCTAGATTGAATCATATATAAATAAAGCTGCTACACAGCTAAATTGCAGATAAATGGAGATTTCATGATCTTTTTTGGTGTATATTCTAAAATAATATACATTGCTTTCCTTATATGCTCTTTTAAAAGTTAATTGATTTAAGTTGCTTATTTTCCTACAGTTTGCAGTCTGTGCTGGAAGATCTCCTGGTTGCTACTTCTGATGGACTTCTTCATCTTATTCACTGGGAAGGAATGACAAATGGAAGGAAAGCCATTAATCTTTGTACAGTACCCTTTTCAGTAGATCTGCAGTCATCTAGAGGTAGTTATGCCTTCTACGTAAGGTAGAATCAGCTGTTGTAATATTTGATGTAATATAGTTAGATGTTTCCTGTAGATGAACATTGATTTTAATTGAATTGTTTAGGGTGTTGTCAGTATTTTTGCATAACAAAAATTTGAGAAACTAACATACTACTATTTTATATACTTATTTTTTTCATCAGTAGGTTCATTCCTGGGCTTTACAGACATGCACATCAAAGACATGCAATACTGTGCTACACTCGATGGGTTTGCTGTTGTATTCAGTGATGGTAAAGTTGGATTTATTACACCAGTGTCAAGTAGATTTACTGCAGAGGTATGACTTAATGAACCTTTTTTTTATTGTGGTGTATGTTTTATATGATAAAGTTCACCCATTTCAAGTATACATTTCAGTGATTTTTAGTAACTTTCCCTAGTGATACAGCCACTAAATCATTTTTTATAACATTTTTATTTCTCACCCCCCACACACACATACAGAATGATAGTTCACAGTCATGTATTTATTTTTGTATTACACATTTTATTTTTTTGTTAGTGTATATTCTCTGTACATAATGATTGTATTTATAGTGGGGAGTTTGTACATGTACATAACACATCTTAATTCTTTTTTGTCCCCTTTCCCTTCCATCCCTCCTATTTAATAAAATTTGAATGTTTATTTTCTTTATTATACATGTGTTAATATTACACTTTACTATTAAATCTCTCTCCATTTTCTTTATTCACATAAGATTTTAAGGGTTAATTTTTGTTGTCAAATCATACATATATACAGTGTAACCAGACAAAATGTTATTAGACATGTTGAAGAAAAATGATGGTTCCTGCCCTATTCTCCTCATACTCAATTTTGGTTCTCAGAAGCAGTTATTTCATAATTCCTTTCCTAGTTGTTTTGAAAAAAATTTTTTTTTTTTTGTGGTGCCGGGGATTGAACTCAGGCCCTTGTGCTTGCAAGGCAAGCACTCTAATCACTGAGCTAAATCCCCAGCCCGTTGTTTTGAAAATTTATCTTCAACTGCTCTGAATATTTTCTTTAAATTGTAGTTTTTAGGCTGTGTTACTAAACTTAATTACTATACAGATTTAATGCAATTCCAATCAAAATTCCAATAACATACTTCACAGAATTAGAAAAGGCAATCATGAAATTTATCTGGAACCAGAAGAGACCAAAAATAGCAAAAACAATTCTGGGCAACAAGAATAAGGCATCATAGTCCCCGACTTGAAATTGTATTATAAAGCTTCTGTGATAAAAACAGCATGGTACTGGCATGAAGACAGACCCGAGGACCAATGGAACAGGCTAGAAGATGCAGAAATAACTCCAAACACACTCAAATATCTCATCTTTGACAAAGGAGCCAAACACCCTCGCTGGAAGAAAGATAGCCTCTTTAATAAATGGTGCTGGAAAAATTGGCTTGCCACATGCCAAAAACTAAAACTAGATACATGTCTCTCACCATGTACTAAACTAAGATCAAAGTGGATCAAAGACCTAAACATAAAAACAGAAACAATAAATCTCCTGGAGAATAAAATAGGAAGAACTCTTGAAGACATAGGGGTTGAAAAAAAATTTATGAATAAAACTCAGACTGCACGGGAAACAATTCAAAGAATTGATGCTTGGGACCACATCCTATTAAGAGGCTTTTGCACGGCAAAAGAAATTACTAATAGAGTAGGGCAAAAAAATCACAGACTGGGAGAAAATTTTTGCCAGCTGTCCCTCAGACAAAGGTCTAACATCCAGAATGTATAAAGAACTCAAAAAGATCAGCCCCCCCCCAAATTTAAAGACCCTATCCAAAAATGGGCATCTGAAATGAATAAACATTTCTCAGATGAAGAAATAAAAATAGCAAATAAATATATGAAAAAGTGTTCAACATCGTTGGTCATTCGAGAGATGCAGATCAAAACAACACTAAGATACCATCTCACTCCAGAAAGAATAGCTATTATCAAGAAATCAACCAATAACAAGTGCTGGCGGGGCTGCGAGGAAAAAGGAACCCTCCTGCACTGTTGGTGGGAATGTAGACTGGTTCAACCACTGTGGAAATCAGTGTGGAGATTCCTCAGAAAACTACAACTAGAGGTTCCATTTGACCCAGCTATTCCTCTGCTGGGTATCTTCCCGGAAAAATTAAAATCATCATACCATAGGGATGTATGCACAACCATGTTCATAGCAGCACAATTTGTAATAGCTAAGTCTTGGAAACAACCTAAATGCCCAACAACTGATGAGTGGCTGAAGAAGATGTGGTTTTTCTACACAATGGAGTACTACACTGCCATAAAAAAGGATAAGCTAGAGTCATTTGTATGTAAATGGATATTCCTTGAGAACATACTCTTAAGTGAAATAAATCAGACACTTACTAGTACACATCGAATTGTTTCTCTGATATGAGAAACCATAAGTGTAAATAAGGACAAAGGGATAGAATAGATATTTTGTTTTTAGTTATTTTGGGAACTTAAATGTTTATCTGAAATAAAAAAATACATTTCCTCTATACAGTATGCCTTTCGCACCATAATTACCAAATTTTTTAAAGCATTTACCAACCTCCAGTATACTGTACTGTATAATTTTTTAACTTGTCTACTAAAATATGAGGCAGAGATACAAGTAGGAATTTAGATGTGTTTGGATACCTGTTGTATCCTCAGCATCTAGAGCATGTTGAATAGTATGCATCCTGGAAGTATTTGTTATAGGAATGAATTTTAGTCTAAGCAGTGATCAAAAGAAATAATGTTTAATGCTGTTATTACCATTTTCATTTTCATAACAGCATCGAGGTTTTTTATTCAAATTGAAAAATTGCTGTGAAAGAAACAAATACAGTCGTGTGTTACATAATGACATTCAATCAACAGCACGTATGCAATAGTGGTCTTATGATGCCACATTTGCACAACAAAATCACCTAACAAAAGATTTGTCAGAATATGTACTGTCATTAAGTGATGCATGACTATACTGAGTGTTTAGACAGATTATATAGCTCATTTTGGAATTGAATGAAATCTTAAAAATAGTATAGTTCAAATAGTTGTGATTATATTGCATCTTCTAACATCTACTATTGGGATCATTCTAATATAAAGTGCTTTATTAATAGCATGCTTTTTTTTTTTTTGCTTACTAAAGGTCATGACCTTTTCCTTAAAATTTGTAAGGTAAATGTCTTTGTTTTGACAAGAAAGAATAGACTGTGAGAGAAGTCTACTCAGATTTAACTGTGAACTAAATCTATTCTGTATCTGTGTATGAAATTGAACAGCATATAAGATTAATAATGTCATGTATTTATTGAATACTTGTTGAGTGTTAAACATTGTACTAGGTAGTATAAATTTTTGAGCCCATGAGAGGAAATTTACAGATAAGAAAGTTTGGCGAGGTCAAGTATTCACTTGAGTTAGACCTGAGCTGTTTACTGTTAGCCATACTATATAGTAAGTGAATAACAAAGACTAGTAAGCAATTGACAAATAATGAATTGCTTCTAAAAGACAACAAATAAAATTCAGTAATTTCCACTGACTAGGAATTAAACACTGAATACTACAGTAGCTGATGAGAATACTAATAGCAAATGAGATACAGTTTCTAGGAGCAAAGGGTTAGCACTACAGCAGAGGTCATCTTCATTTACTTTAGAGGTTGAATATCCATTTGCTAGTGTTTTTATAAATAGGTTACTACTGACTAAGCTCAATTGAGATATTTAATGAACCAATTAATGAAAGGCTTGACATTTTAAGGGAGACTGTTCAGATGGTAGTCCCGATGGGATATATCCTATGCAGATGACCACATGAAGCCTTATGAAACTGAATGATTACTGAAAGAGAATTATATCAATTAAAGTAAATTTGGAGGAACATTTTTTAGGCATTAACTGTTTTTCTTTATTATAGCAGCTTCATGGAGTTTGGCCACAAGATGTTGTTGATGGAACATGTGTAGCAGTGAATAATAAATATCGGCTAATGGCATTTGGTTGTTCAAGGTAATTGATACGGACTTCTGAATTTTTAAGAATTACTGCCCAAAATGATTTTTAGTTTAGTTTAGTTTCATTTGAGACAGGGTCTCACAATCACTGTTGTTGCCCAGGCTGGGTTCAAATTTGGAATCCTCCTTCCTCAGCCTCCAGGATGCTGGGATTACAGACGTGCACCACCACACCCAGCCAAAAATAATTCTTTAAATTTTGTGTCGTAACATACTTGTAAAATTTTATAATGCCATTATAATTTAGGAATCACCTTTAATATAAAATCTAAAAGTATGTTATTAGATCAAAGCAAAGTGAAGGACATTTTAGAAGTTGAGCTTTTTAATTTGTAAAAGTGAGCTTTTCTGCAACTAGAAAATTTAGCCACAAGTTAGAAAGAACAAATCAGTTAAAATTTAGGTTCTTTGTTACATTATTAAGATATTTTTCCTTTTTAAAGTCCTTTTTAAGACATCATTGTTGGTAATTAGTGCGTGTACCTTAGTTAATGGGCATATTTAAAGCTCATATATAAAATAAATTCCTTGCTTTAATTCATATAATGTATATTTTTTTTAATTTTAAACCAAGAGCATGTATTGGTACATTCTACATACATTGGTCACATTCATTACATTTATTCTGTACCTATACATGGTGCATCTTGGTTCTCCCCCTCTCCCCCGCCCTTCCCCTCTCCTCCCTCCCTATTTATAGCAGGTTCATTCATCATTTTCCATATTTTCCCTTTCCCTTCTCTTTCCCCTGTTGCCTTTCTGCTTTTCCCCTTCTTTCTTTCTAGTATATTTTAAAGATAAAATCGAATAAAATAATTCATTCAATTATTATTTATGTACTTACCATGTATCAGATATAGTTCTAAACACGAAATACTTTTAAAAAACGGGTTGGGAATTTAGCTCAAGTGGTAGAGTGCTTACCTAGCAAGCACAAGGCCCTGAGTTCAATCCCCAGCACCCCAAAAAAAGATACTTAACTTTTGTTGAACTTATATTTTAGCTCAAATAATAATATCAATCATAGTGCTGCCTTGCAGTGTGTATATTGCTTTGTTTTTAAAGCTTTCATAAATATAAAATTCCATTTTGCTCTCAAAATGAGACCTAGTGCTTCTGTAGAACATATGGCTCCAGCTGCATGATCTCAATCCAAGTTAAGTATCAAAGTTTTTTTTATTTGTGTAAGTAATAGAACTACTAAAAATCAGCACCTTAATTGCACTTCCAGTATAATTTTTTTTCCAGTCATCTCCTTGTAAAGTGGGGAATCTTCATATTCGATTTCAACTTGTTCTTAACACATTCGTCCTCACCGAGGAGTTAAGTGTAGAAATACAAATTAAGTTCAACAGAAGAAAGAAGAACATCTTTGTTATATTTGTGGATTTTATTTGGTCATGTTTTGTTTAGAATTTCTAAGTCTGTGTTCGCAAATATATTTTACCTATAACTTTTCTTGATCTGCTGGTTAAGTAAGGCTATACAGTACTTGTCTTAAAAAACAAGTTGAGAAAGGATTTTTTTCACTTCTGTGTTCATTTTTGAATGTGTAATAGAACTTGGCATTGAAGCCATCTGATATGGATTTTTCTTTTCCAGAAGTTTTTGGACTACTGATGCAGTTAATTTTTAAAAATAGATTAATTAAGAGGATTTCTATGTAAGACATTTTAGCAAATTGTATTTTCTTAGGAAGTGGTTTGTTTCCTATATACTTTCAAATTTATTGGCATAGTTTATTAGCTCTTTTGACTTTCATGTTATAAAATAAAAGCATACATACAAAATAATGCTTAAATACTCAATTTAACAGGTAATTTTAAGACAAAAACCCATCAGTCTATTCATAACTACACTAGCCTTTCATAAACTCTAACCTCACTACTTGTAATTTCAAATCCTGTTCCCTCCCTCACTCCCTTAGTAACAATTTTCTCTTTTGTGATAATCATTTATTCTTTGTTATACTTTCACCATCTTTGTATACATTCCTGACACACATAAGTTAGTTTCCCATTTTTGAACTTTATATAGATAAAATCATTTTATCTTTTGTTTCTTCTCTCAGTCAACATTATCAATTCATCCATGTTGTTTGTGAGTAGCAATAATCATTTTTATATTGATTTATAGATAATGTCCCAGGGTGTGAATATACCATAATTCATCTACTTTGCTATTCATTGGACATTTGTATTATCTCTTGGTTTAAAAAAAAAGAGAGAGATTCTCCTGAATAAACTCAGTATTTTTATTATACATGAGATAATCAGTGATAAATATCTAATAGGATCTATTACCTAATTCATACTCTACCCAGTTATTACCAAAATTTCTTGTATACCTCCTTTATTCTTATAAGAATGAATCAAAATTCATGAAGTATATTTGGTTTTTATTTACTTACCTTTTACCTATCATTATACCTTTTATCTTATTTTCGTGGCATTGCATTGACTTTTTCTTCCCCCGTTACTGATTGAACCTAGGACTTTTTCAGTGGGTTTGAACTCCGGCCCTTTGCAGTGAACTACATCCCCAGTCCTTTATTTTTTGAGACAGGGTCTCCATGAGTTGCCTGGGCTGGGTTCTTGTGATCTTCTTGCCTCAGCTTCCAGAGTGCTCGCATTACAGACATATGCCACCATCTGGCTTAGTCAATTCTTTATAAAATGTCTTACATTCCAAATCTGCCTCATTGTTTCTCCATAATGGTCTTTAATTAGTTTCTCTAATACCTGTAACAACTAACCCTGAAAGCTGGTTCTTGTTGAACAAATAGAAGTTTGAGAGAATGTTCAGTGAAAACTCACAGAAATAGGAATAGTGGCAAGAGTACAGTTCCCACATTACCCGTATTATTCAGGGATAGCACCTGGGAGTCTAGCAAAGCCATATCTTGGAATCTAGAGATGACTGGAAAGTACTGGGACAGAGGTGGCGAACCTATGACACATGCGTGCGGTTTGTATCATTGAAAGCTCCAAAAAGGTCACTATCACTGTACTAGGATAATGAAGGTAAAATGTAAGTTTGTAGCCCTTCAGTCATGGTTGGAAGACTGTCAGCACTTCTGACACGATCATGGGTTAGAGTTAAGGTTTTTATTTTGGTTTTTATAGTACCTCTGTGACATACCAACCAGTAGCCTCTAGCCCTTCTCTGCCAGCACTTACCAAGGTTAACTGTCTTGAGTGCTGGTCTGTAGCCAGCATCTTTAACAGAGAGGGAAAGAAGTGTTGAGGGGCAGGAAAAGAAGGGTACCAAAAAAAAACCTAAAATGTGTTATATACATATATAAATTCCCCATTCACGAATGTGATCATTATGTACTGCAGATGTGTACTAAAAAAAAACAAAGAGGAAGCCAGTATTCTTTTAGGATACCAGTTTACAAAGGCTCAATCTTGAAAAACCTATCTTTTATTTTTGCATTTAATAGTTTGAGTAGATTCCTATTAAACATTTTTGTCATAGGCTATGATATATACTTCCTTTAACAACAAGGTCAAGTTGCCCCAGTATTAATGATGCTAAATTTGATCATTTGTGGTGACAAAAGTCACATCTCTGTCATAGAAGAGTTTTTGCTTTGGAATTAGTAAATTATCTCTGTTTGTAATTTTTCACTAACATAATAGTACATAATTATTGGGTACAGTCTGAAATTTCAACAGATGTAAGAGGTGCACTAATCAAATCAGGATAATTAGCATTCCCATCCCCTTTCTTTAGGGCCATTAAGCTCTTCTTTTCTAGTTCTTCATTAACCCCTGTCTTCCTAATGTGCGTAAAGATAATCCTGTGCTAAAAAGTATTTCAGGAACATTTGTTTCTCTTTTCCATTGTAAGTATAATACATAAGCAAAGTAACTGAATTAGGTAGGTGCCTCATTTTCCACAATGAGTGTGTGTTAAATTTTAACAATGAGAATAGCAACACAAACAGAAATTAGGTTTCTTAAAATGATCATTGTAGTTCATTTTTGAAATATAGTTTAGAAGTAATGTAGAGACTGAGTGTGATAGTGCATACCTGTAGATGCTGAGGCAGGAGGATCACAAGTTTGAGCCAGGCATGGGTGATTTACCGAGACCATGCCTCAAAAAATAAAAAGGCTGGAGATGTAGCTCAGTGCAAAGGCCCTGGGTTTAATCCCCAGTTTACACCCCACCACCACCAAATAGTTTTTAGTTTTAATTTCTGGTCCTTAATAAGTTTGCCCTTTGTAAAGACTTTTTAAATGAAGCATATGTGTGTGTGTGTGTGTGTGTGTGTGTGTGTGTGTGTATTCTCTACACGAAGAGCATAAAATATATAATATATAAAAAACATAATCTTAATAAATTACCATCAAGCATAAGAAATAGCACATTGCTAGTACCATTGAAGCCTTCTGTCTGCCCTTTCCTTGGCAGTCCCCATTTTTTACTTGCGCCATCACTAATCTATAATTTACGTATATTAGCTCATTGCTTTTTTTTTTTTTTCTAACCACAAGTGTATTTAACAGCTGTTTTGACTGAAAAAAATATATAAATGCTGTCTGTGCTAATGCATGTGGCTAGTATGTTATTAGTACTGTATGAATATACCAGTTTATTTTTCCTTCCTCACATTGATGTATGTTGAGATTGTTTTCTTTTTCTTGTGCACTTATACACAGTAGTTCAGCAGACATTGTATGTCTCCTGGTAAACATTAGATAAGAACTTCTGGGATATACTGTATCTATAAATGAAATTGTTAGATTATGGGTTATGCATTTGTTCGAATTCATGAGATCACTGGCAAATATTTATAAATTGGTTTTGTCCTACTTACACTCATAACAGCAGAATGTAAGAATTTCCATAATAATGTTTTTTCCTATTTGTCTTTATTCAATAAAAGTTTGTTTACTTATTTTCACAGTGGTTCTGTGCAGGTTTATACAATAGATAACACCACTGGAGCCATGCTGCTATCTCATAAATTAGAGCTAACAGCAAAACAGTATCCTGGTGAGTATTTTTTTAAATGTTTTTGATATGCCCCCTCCATCTATGAGGCATACATTCCAAGAAACCCCCTCCCGATGATGCCTGGAACAATGAATACTGAACCCTCTGTATACTGCGTATATGCATATCTATGATGAAGTTTTAATTATAAATTAGACATGGTAAGAAGCAACCTGATTCAATCCTTATACATTGTATATCCTTAAAGAATTAAGCTGTATTCTATAAAAATATACAATTAAAATAATTTTAAAACAACTAATAGAATTACAACAATATACTATAATGAAAGTTTTGTGAATGTGCCCTTTCTTTTTTCTTTCTCTCTCTCTTTCAAATTTTTGTTTTTGGGAACATGGAGATTCTTTGTACACTACACCTGGATTTAACCATGTGTGCTAAGATGTTGCCACATAGTACTAGAGTTAATCTGCCTATGTTTTCTCCCCTGATGCCTCCTTTACACTTTTATGAATACAGGGTCTGTTGGGCTTCTTATTTCAGAAGAGCCCACTTTCTTACCAAGAAGAAATCACAAGACTTGCTTTGAATAGTAACCTTTCTTCCTTGATCAACTTACTCAACTCTGCCAGAAATGTGGTAGCAACTTCTTCATTGGCAGATGCAGCATCTCCAGTAATTTTTATGTTTTTTAGTCCAAACCTATTCACAATCTGTGTACCCCTCACTTGTAATAAATGGCTTGTTATCATTTGTTTCAGGGGGTCTCTTGCTAGTCTTTATATAGGGTCAGTGCTTTCTGGTGTAAAACTTTGACATCAAACAATATGTTTTCTGTTCGTGTTTTCCACCCACAGATTTGTTAATGCTTTTCTGTCTTAGTGTATTCATCACATGCTGTGGCCCTATAACTTTCACAGTCTGAAGTGCAACAGCATAACTAGCACAAGTTTCTTTTTCTATCACAGTATCATAGATAGAAAATTCATTTTTATCGTAGAAGTTTAGAACTTCAGCATACAGTTATTTTTTATTTCCTTCATAACTTTTACCTTTTCATTTAAGGGAAGCATTTTCTGGTTGATCTTTGGTATATTGAAATTACCAGGATCACTACTCTTATGCTTTGGGGCCATTATTAAATAAAATAAGGGTTACTTGAACACAAGCATTGAGAGTGCAATAGTCAATTTGATAACTGAGATGGCTGCTAAATGACTAATGGGCAAGTAGTGTAGCCAGCATGGACACAGTAGACAAAGGGATGATTCACTCCCTGAGCAAGACAAAGCAAGATTTCATCCTGCTACTGAGAATGGTGTTCAGTTTAAAATTTATGAATTGTTTATTTCTTGAGTTTTGCCATTTAATATTTTCAGAACACAGTTGATCTCAGGTAACCGAAAATGCAAAAAATAAAACCACCAAAATGGGGGACTACTGTACTAGTAATATGTAACAAATGCTGAGTTTAAATTAAATGATACATGCTATAAGTAAATATTATTATCAGAATATACAAGATTGTATATGACTGTGTAACTAGAGAGACTGTGGGATTTTTTTTTAACCCTTTCATTTTTTTTTAATCCTTAGTTTTAAGCCCTACATTGCTTATCTGGACTTTGCTGTAATCTCTTAACTGATTTTATTCTCTGTTATTTTATGTCTTACAATTCAATCTATTCAACAAATACTTACTGAGTACCTACTGTATGTTAGACACTGTTCTAAACGGATTCCCAGGAACAAACAAAATAAAAATTTCTGAACCCTTTAATCTCTGCTGTTCACAGGATTAAGTCTAAATTTTTTGTCATTGGAAATGCTTTTGACTAACAGAAAACCCAATTTATGACTTAAATGAGATTTATTTTCTCAAATAGCAAGAAATGGAAAAGCAGACTGCTAGTGACCTTCATTTCACTCTTTCTTCATGGTCCCAGGGTAACTCCTGAGCTCCAAGGATTACTTAAGAATTTCAGTCAAGGGAGCTGGGGATTTAGCTCAGGAGGAAAAAATAAAGAAATAGGCATTGCATTAACCAACCAACAGTGTCTACCACATATGTGGCGTATGAGGCTTTCTTCCAAATTTTCCTGTCTTGGTTTCTCAGCTCACTATGCCCTTTCTATAATTTTTACATAGTACCTCTAGGCTAAAAGAAACACTGCATGTTCTGTTTATTAAATTGTTAGGTCCGCTTAACTACTTGATAAGTGTCTAGGTCCTAGCAACCTAATAATGTGTTCTAAAAAGTAGCTGTAAATAGAAACAAAATAATGTTTTTATCTCATTCTTAGACATAGTTTTTAACTAATGGAATGTGTATGCCTGCTGGACAAAGTCAAATTGGGCATAACCACACATCTCTGGTTTTACATTGATTTTCACAGAACACTTTATCACAGCAGCTCCCCAAGATTCATCTTCACAAAGATGTATCATCAAAATGAATTGCAGTTGTAAACTGCTTGCAGCTAGGCATTTACATTGTGTCCAGCAGATACTAGGTACCACTGTGTTTGTCTCAAAAATTATCTCATGACACTCCTTCAATTTTCTGCATTGTTCTGTTATACCCTGGCACACAGGTTGAGAATTGTAGTCTTTTTTACTTAGCTTGACCAAACTACAGTACCTGCAGATCCTCGAATATCTCCATACTGTTTGATTCCTTCATCTCTCATGCTAGTCTCTCTTTCTGAAGTGTTTCATATTTCTACATGGAGGATATACTGTGTATTTATCTTTCATCATGTAGCTCAAGCTTAGTCACTTTTTATGATCTAATTAAAATACCATTCTCTCCTGTGCTCCATTGTTCTTTGCATAGAGTATCTTTCTTAATTCAAGGCTCTTTTTTCCCTCCTAGACTATAAGCCTTGAGTGTAGAGTGGTTTCCATCTCTTCACACCAAGCCAATTCATCTTATAAGACGCACGTAATAGATAGACAGTGAATGATTCCTTTTTTTATGTTGAGGTCAGTGACTTTCCAGGATCGTGTATAACAGCAGTATAATCTCATATTTTTTATGAATTTGATAATGTACTAGCCTATATCTGCATTAGTGATTGGGAACATTTTTCCAAACTGTTTTATGCTTCTCACAGATTTAAATGTGCTCTCATATTAAGAATGATTGTTCTGGGCTGGGGATTTAGCTCAGTGATTAGAGTGCTTGCCTTGCAAGCACAAGGGCCTGAGTTCGATCCCCGGCACCACAAAAAAAAAAAAAAAAAGAATGATTGTTCTAAGACTACACATTTCTCTGATGTTAAGGGAAAAAAGCCAGAAAGAAGTTGAGAGTACCAATGTAAATCTAATCAAATTTAATAATAAAAATCTTACTAGTCTCTGGAAAAAGCTGAGGTATCTCATGTTAAAAGTTCAGTTAAACATTAGGATATTTAACTGTTCATGTTGGTTTAATGCTGCCCACGTATACAGTATACCAGTAATTTTGCCCATCATCTCTTTTAATGATTTATACCTTCCCCTTAAGACCATTTTCTTCCTGCAATATATCCTTTGGAATTTCTTTTAGTGACGTTCTTATGATAGTAACCTATTTTTGTCTTTAGCCTTAAATGGTTTATTCTGCCCCTATGATTTAATAGTTTAACTTGGCATACGATTTTGGACAATTATTCCCTTCAGTACCTATATATGGGGGGGGGTGAGAAAGTCCAGTGTCATTGAGTTTCCATTGTGCTATTTGGAAGTTTCCAGTGAAGTTGTATTTCTTTTTTAGTTAGTCTTTTTCTCTCTAGCTACTTTTAAGATCTTTTCTTTGTCTTTTGTGTTCAGCAGTTTCACTATGATGTGGATGGTTAAGGATTTTATTGTTTTCAATTTTCTCTTTAGCCATTTAAAGCATAGTTATTTTCTATTCTGTGTTCATTAGTCCTAGTTGCTGAAGACTTCCTGAGTCTGTTTCTACTTTTAGTTATTTGTGTTCTCACTTTTGTATTTTGGGATTTTTGACTGAGAACTAATTATTTGTCTGAGTGCTTAAAGACCTATAGTTGCATTTGAATTCTTTCAGAAAGGATTTGTTTGTATTTCTGTTGGTTTTCTGGGTTTACTGCAACAATATATAACTCTTTACATTGTTCTCTCTGTTTGAAACTTTCTTTTTAATATCTCCATACTGCTAATTGCACAAATTATACTTTAGGGTAACAGCTGATTTGTGACTGCAGATTGTTAGGGGAAGTTTTGTTTCTATTCAGTACCATAGATGAAACATGGAAATGTTTCTTTGCTTTCTACACAGAAGATATTTGTTGTTGTTTCCCTTCTCCTCCTCCTTCTCACCTCCTCCTCCTCTACCACTTCCTCCTCCTCCTCCTCCTTTGTACCATGAATATAGATATAATCCTAACCCTTAGACAACCTCTGAGCCGTATCTCCTGTCCCTAACATTGTACCAGTCAAGGTTCCCAGGGTTTGGCAAATAAATTCAGGAAATAAGTACTTTATCCAATTTTTTTGGTTGTTTTGAACTATTTATTCTATTCAACGTGTAAATTGTTTCAGTGTGGATAGTTATTTAGGTTATCATACTACCAGAAATAGAAATTTACTCTTTACATTTTTATTAGTCTTATCATACAGACTTTGTAAGCCCTGCATAACAACCTTATCTTCATTTTACAGAAGCTGATTTGCACAAAAGCAGATTTTGAAGATTACACAGTGGTAGTTTCTTTAATTGTGAACAGAGCACTTTTCACGTTGCAAATTACTTGTGTACTGAGATTGTTCTGATTAAATCAGACCAAGACAAGTGGCCTTTTAAAAATAACTCACTTCAACAGGATTCATCTCATTATTTGAAGCACTTATGCCTTTCTGCTCATTTACATTTAAAGATACAGACTATAAAAGGTATCATTTCTGAAGTAATCATTTATTTTTAACTCTTCTTACTACTTCTTAACAGACATTTGGAACAAAACAGGAGCTGTTAAATTGATCAGATGGTCTCCTGACAATAGCGTTGTAATAGTGACCTGGGAATATGGAGGTTTTTCCTTATGGAGTGTGTTTGGAGCCCAGCTGATTTGTACACTTGGAGGAGATTTTGCGTAAGTCAATTAAAAACAAATTTTAGATAAAATAGCTTTGTTACCTCCCCAACAGTCTGTATGTATATACAGAATCCTTGGAGTTACCCTTTTGCCTTACTTGATTCTTACCTCAATTTTGGGAGGGGGGTTGGCGGGGGTAGGTGCTGGGGCTTGAACTCAGGCCCTTGCACTTGCTAGGCTAGTGCTCTACCACTTGAGCTAGATCCCCAATCCCTCAAAACTGTTTTTAAGATTCAAAATTTGCTTAGAATGTATTGATTCCCCAAACTGAAAATTCAGTTTTTAAAAATACACTTACCGATGTTCAGCACTGGGAAAAAAAGCACTTATTTATTGAACCCATATTGTATATAAAGCCTCATGTTAGATTTAAGGCTGAATCAGACATAATTCTGCCTTTAGTAGCTTATCACCCAATAATAATGATAAGCCATATACATAAATAACTAGTAGGAAGTACAGTGTTACACTGTCTCATTGGGTTAATGTATGCTAATATAATGGGTTGACAGGAACAGGTTGATATTTCTACTCTCTTTATATAGTACCCTGATCCTCAGTCCTGATGAAATGAGGGCACCTTCCCAAGCTGTGTAATGCTGTCAGGAAGTCAGTTGGAGTTAGAAAAATGTGGCTGAGTGATATGCTTAGATGTACTAGGCTGTGGTTTTATTTCATGCAGTACACATTTATCTTTTGAAGGAACAAAATCAATTTGATTTTTAAAAATACTAAAGCTGAATAATATGTATACTGTGTGTAATTAGAAGACTCTATCAAATCGTTTCTGTTCTGTTTCAGTTATAGATCTGATGGTACCAAGAAAGATCCCCTTAAGATCAATTCTATGGTAAGCACTTTTGTTAAAAGTTGGCATAGTATAAAAAAAACTTGGATTTTTTTTTTCTGTTTTCTCCTTTCATATTGGCTGATAATCACAAAGCTATTTTAGCTCAGCAGATTCTTCTTTTTGTATGGTTCTTAGCTTGTGCAAGTTTATCCTAGGAAAACATAAAATGTCTGAACTTTTGAACTTTTGCACTTGTTCATGGATCTCTCTTCAACCCCATTACTATTTGGCCCACAAATTGAGAATCACTAATTTTAAAAAATACTATCGTGGAATCTGATTATAGAACATTAAAAGTGAATGGGCCTGGAGAAATTTATTTGAAGCTTCGAACTTTATAGAGGAAGAAACTTAGACCTTGAGAAACCACATAGCTGGGTCAAGATAACATTAACAGAAAGCCAAGCTAAAATGAAACCTCTAGTCTCACAGCTTCCAATCTAATATTCTTTGCTGTGTGCAAAAATGCATCTGTTGTAGGAGCTTCTTTGCTGAGCTTCTAGATAATCTGGGTCTTCTCCGTAAAGTTCTTTGTATTCGAAAATCAGGTAATTAAATTAATGGAGAAGTTACCAAAAGCAATAGGTATTTCTTAGGATTAGGATCCTGAAATTGAAGCTCAGAATAGTAAGTGTTTTCATCATTCTGGGTAGAAGGCAGTGATTTTGGTTTCTTGTGGACATAGCTAAGATGTACCTGGAAGGTATGACTCTTTTCTGTGTTGTCATGGTTTCTTCAGCCTTCAAAAGTCATTGCTAGTACTGTCATAGGTTATTTCAGATACTGACTGAAGTTAGAAAAGGATAACAAAAACCTTTTGTTGTTTTGACATTTTTTCTCTCTCTTCCTCCTTCAAAGTGCTGGGGTGCAGAAGGCTATCACCTATGGGTGATCAGTGGATCTGGTTCTCAACACACTTCACTTGAGTCTGACCTAAGGAGTGTAGTTAAACAACCCAGCATTCTGCTCTTTCAGTTTATCAAGAGTGTACTCACTGTAAACCCTTGTATGGTAAGTGTGTTCAAACTCTGCTTCTTTAATGACTTTCATATCAGAATTTTAGACCTTTTTATGACCCATACCTGTAGAGTATCCTCCTAAAGTTGCATATTACCTTCGTTTGTGTATTTTCTGTGATTCTTGTATTTCTTTTAAATTTATACCAAAATCTTATTTCTGAACATGTTTTGGCATTTTTGGCATTTTGTTCTTTTTTTAATAGGACCACAAGCAATGTTTATATGTTGAATAACTTGAATAATTTAGCCTTTCTCTGAATAGAATTTCTCAAATTGTGCTTCACCAGATAACACTTAGGAAAAATATTATTTATAGCAGTTCCACAGGATTTAAAAAACATTACAAAAACTCTGTTGTTTTTTTTTTTTGTGAAATAAGGCTTTAAAACAAAGCAGTGGAGACTAATTTGTTATAGGACTCTGGAGTCTCAAATATGTACATGTGCATAATAAAAATCTAAGGCTTGGAATGTATAGTATTCCCCATACTTATTCAGCTATTAACTCTCAAAGAAGAGCTTGAAAAAAATATGTCTAGGAACGTGCTTTGGGAAACACTTTCCTAGATTATAATACAAAGTTCCCACATTTATCAATCTAGAATAATACCTATTAATATTATAAAATATAGATTTTAAAATACAGTATAGATTATATGTTAGGAGTACATATTTTCGTACTTAGCAACAATGGATTTTAGAAGATACTTGGTACAACTTAACTAAAATTTACAACACATTGCAGAATAATGTAAAAAATAGCCTCGATCTTAGATACATTACTGAAGTTGAAAAGCGAAAGAGTATTTTTCTTCCTGCCCTTCCCGATCCCAAATAATAATTTTAAAGCAACCTTGAGTTTTATTTCAAAACAGCATTTGAACTAAAATGAAAGGTAAAGGAATAGGGTACCATTCTGTCTGATTTGAATATTTAAGAGTCCTCCCACCTTTAAGAACACTAGCTGAGGTTGGGGTTTTAGCTCAGTGGTGGAGTACTTGCCTAGCAACCTCAAAGCCCTGAGTTTGACCCCCAGCACCACCCCTCCAAAAAAAGAACACTAGCTTTCTAATTGAAAACCAGGACATAATTACTAAAAACAGTCTTTTTGAAAATATTCTTAGAACCTTACAGTCTTTGGCATTAACCAAGCATTTCACTAAGTGATTGTTGAATTTTACTAAAGCCAAACTACAGGCTTAGGCTTCTCTTCTTCCATCCCACGATTTAGAAGATCCTCCAACATCCACCAATTTGTGTTCCTAATCTTGCTGTGTGGGCACATGGGCATGCATACACACACAAACACATTTTTTAAACTTTATTAGTACATATTTGTCATACATATTGATCACATTCATCATAGGGAATTTGTATGTTTACATGATATATCTTCTTTTTTTCCCCCACTCGCTTCCTCACCCTTTAACCCCTCCTCCCCTCCCATTTACAAAAGCTTTGTTTCCATTTTTTTCTTCCATTCTCTTTTTTTTTTTTTTTCCATTTCCCTTCCTTTTATTTACCATCTCCTCTCCCTTGTTCCCTTTCCCATTTGAACATTTTCTTCCTACTTCCCAATATCTGTTATCCATTTAGGTCCTTACTTATGCTTTCAGTTTCTCACACAAGAGAAACAACATGATATTTAAACAAAATGTGTCTGATTTATGTCACTTAAAAGTATGGTCTCAAGGTGCGTCCGTTTACCTAAAAATGTCTTAAGTTTTATCTTTTTTATGGCAGAATAGTACTCCATTGTATATAACAACCACATTTTCTTTATCCATCCATCCGTTGATGGGCATCTAGGCTGTTTTCAAGATTTAGCTACTACAAATTGTATTCCTATAAAATTGGTATGAATGTATCTCTGTGGTATAATGCTTTTCTTTTGAGAAGATACCAAGAAGGAGAATAGCTGGGTTAAATGGAACCTTTAGTTTTTTGAGGAATCTCCATACTGATTTCTGTATTGGTTGTACCAATATACACTTCCACCAACAGTGGAGAAAGGGTTCCTTTTTCCCGATAGCCTTGTCAGCATTTGTTATTGGTTGATTTCTTGATGACAGCCATTCTTTCTGGAGTGAGATGAAATCTCAGTGTTGTTTTAATTTGCATTTCTTGAATGACCAGTGATGTTGAACATTTTTTCATATATTTAGTTGCTGTTTGTACATCATTATCTGAGAAGTATCTGTTCATTTCAGATGCCCATTTTTGATTGAGTCTTTAAATTTGGGGGGATCCGATTTGGCTGTTTTGTTCACTTGTTTTGTTTTTTTAGTCCATTATGTATTTTAGATGTTAGTCTTTGTCTGAGAAATACCTGGTAAAATTTTTTTCCCATTATGTGGGTTGTCTCTTGACTCTGTTAGTGGTTTCTTTTGCTGTACAAAAGCTTTTCAATAACGTGAGATCCCAGTTGTTGATTCTTTCTGTTATTTCTCGTGCAGCTGGGGTTTTGTTCTTAAAGTCTTTGCCTACACCTATGTCTTCAAGAGTTTTACCTGTTTATCTTCCAGCAGATTAAGTGTTTCTATTTTAATATTAAGATCTTCAATCCATTTTTATTTTGGTTTAGTACATGGTGAGAGGTATGGGTCTAGGTTAAATATTTGGCCTGTGGAAAGTCATTTGTCCTAGCACCACTTATTAAAGAGGCTATCTGTCTTCCGGTGAAGGTATTTGGCCCCTTTGGCAAACATAAGGTAGCTGAGTGTGCTTGGAATTGTTTCTGCATCTTCCCTTCTGTTCCATTGATCCTCGGGTCTGGTTGCTTTTTTTTTTGGTTTTTGTTGTTGTTGTTTTGTTTTGTTTCACCTGTATCATGCTGTTTTTATCGTAGTAATATGACAAATCTGGAATTGTGATGCTCTCTGTCTTGCCTTTGCTCCCCAGAATTGCTTTTGCCATTCTGAGTCTCTTCTGGTTTCATATGAACTTTAGGATTGTTTTCTCTAGTTCTGTGAGGTGTGCTGTTAGTATTTTGATTGGAATTGTATTATATCTGTATAAGAGTTTTGGAAGTATGGTCATGTTCGTTATATAGGTTCTGCCTGTTCAAGTACAGGGACTAGCTTTCCATTTTCTTACATGCTCTTCCATTTCCATTTTCAGAGTACTGTAGTTTTCATTGTAAAGGTTTTCACTTTCTTTTTTTTCTTTTCTTTTCTTTTTTTTTTTTTTTTTTTTTTTTTTTTTTTTTTTTTTTTTTTTTTTTTTTTTTTTTTTTTTTTTTTTTTTTTTTTTTTTTTTTTTTTTTTTTTTTTTTTTTTTTTTTTTTTTTTTTTTTTTTTTTTTTTTTTTTTTGTGCTGGGGATTGAACTCAGGGCCTTGGGCTTGCTAGGCAAGCACTCTAACCACTGAGCTAAATCCCTGGCCCCTTTCACTTTCTTTCTTAGACTGATTTCTGAGTATTTCGTTTTTCTTCATGCTATTATGAAAGGTGTTCTTTCCCTAATTTCTCTCTCAATGATTTTGTTATTTGTGTACAGGGATGCCGTTGATTTTTTGAATGGTGACTTTATATCCTGCTATGCTGCTCAATTTGGTTATTAATTCTAGGAATCTTTTGGTGGAGTTTTTGGGGTGTTCTATTTAGAGTATCATATCATCCACAGATGATGATAATTTAACTTTATCGTTTCCTATCCATATTCCTTTTCTTTCTGTTAACTAGTTGCTCTGACTAATATTTCCAGAACTATATTGAACAGGAGCTGTGGCAGTGGTCATCCTTGTCTTCTTGATTTTAGAATGAAAGCTTTCAATTTTTGACCACTTAACATGTTGTTGGCTGTTGATTTGTCATGGATGGCTTTTATCAAATTGAGGTAAAAGCCTTCTATTCCAATTTTCTGTAGAGTTTTTATCAGTGAATATGTGTTCAACTTTGTCAAATGCTTTTTCTGCATCTATTGAGATGATCATGTGGTTTATTTCCTTGGTTCTGTTGATGTGATTTATACATTCATTAATTTGTGTATGTTGAACCATCCCTACATCCCTGGGATGAATTCTATTTGGTCATGGTGTATAATCTTTTAGATGATTTGCTACATTTCTGTTTGCCAGTATCTTATTGAGGATTTTTACATCCATGCTTATTAAGGAGATTGGCCTGTAGATCTCTTTTTTGGTTGGGTCATTTTGTGGTTTTGGTATTGGTGTAATGCTTGTTTCCAGGAAAGAGTTTGGGAGTACTGCTACCTTTTTAATTTCATTAAAGAGTTTGAGGAGTAGTGCCATTAGATCTTCTCTAAGTTTCTTGTAGAATTCAGCAGTGAATGTCAGGATGTTGGTAGTTTTTAAATTATTTCTTCAATTCCTTTGACTGGTATTCGGTTATTTAGAATTTTTATATCTTCTTGATTCAGCTTTGATAGTTGACATATATCTAGGATCTCTTCTGGGCTTTTTTTTTTGTTGTTTGTTTGTTTTTGTTTTTGGTGCTAGGGATGGAACTCAGGGCTGTGCACTTGCACGGCAAGCATTCTACCACTGAGCTAAATCCCCAACACTCATCTGAGTTTTCCATCTTCTTAGAGTGCAGGTTCTCAAAATACATATTGATGATCTTCAGGATACATGCAGGATTCGTTGTGATTTCACCCTTTTTCTTCCTAATTGCATGGATTTGGATCTTTACTTTTTTTTTATGAGATTGGCTAAGGTTTTGTCTGTTTTACTCTTTCAGATTACCATTTCTTTGATTCATTGATTCTTTGCGTTCTTAGCCTGGATTGCATTAATTTCTGCTCTGACCTTTATAATTCCCTCCTACGTATGCTTTTTGAGTTTAACTTGCTCTTCTTTTTCTGAAAGCTTGAGTTTCAACATTAGGTTATTTATTTTGGCTTACTCTATTTTCTTGATGTGGGAATTCACTGCTATGAATTTCCCTCATAGGACTGCTTTCATTGCATCCCATAAGTTCCAGTATGTCATATTGGCATTATCATTCAGTTGTAGAAACTGTCCAGTTTCTTCTTTAATTTCATCTGTAACTCACTGTTTGATCAGTAGTGTGTTATTCACTTTCCATGTCTTTATGAAGTTTTATGGTTTCTTTTGCCATTGATTTCCAATTTCATTGCATTATGATCTGATAATGTGCATGGGATAATTTTAATTCTTTTGCATTTACTTAAGCATATGGTATAAGCTAATATGCAGTCTATTTTGGAGAAAGTTGCATGTGCTGCTGAGAAGAATGTGTATTTTGTTGAGAATATTTTATAGGTATCTACTGAGTCTGTTCAGAGGTTTGGTTCAGCTCTGTTTCTTTGTTGATTTTTTTGTCTAATCTGTTGGTTTGTGATAGTGGAGTATTGAGGTACTGTATATAATATCTCAATGTAACTGTATTAGTGCTTATCTGGTTTTTTGTGTCTGTTAGTGTTGGTTTTATATAGTTGGGTGTACTAGTATTTGGTATATACACGATTGTTATTGCTTTCTCTTGGATTATTCCGTGAGCAAATATGTAGTTGCCTTCTTTGTCTCTTCTGATCAGTCTTGGCTTGGAATCTACTTTGTCTGCAAATAGAATTGTTATGCTAGCTTTTTTCCAGGTTCTTGTTCTATGAAGTATTGTTTTCCATCCTGTAACTTTCAGTCTGTGAATTTCTTTTTGAGTTAAACGTGTGTCCTTTATGCAGCATATTGTTAGATCTTGCTTCTTGATCCATTTTGCCAGTCTGTTTCTTTTGATTAATGAATTCAAACCATGCACATTGATTGTTATAACCGATATGGATTGACTTATCCTTGTCATATTATTTTCCTATTGTTGGTTCCTTTCCTTTCTGTTTAATTGCTTGCCTTGCCTGATGAATTCATTCTGTTGGGATTATTGGAAGTAGTATCTTCATTTTTTTCTGTCTAGAATATCCTTCAGAACTTTTTGGAGTGCTGATTTAGTGGTCATGAATTTCTTCATGTGTTTTTAATCACAGAAGTGTCTTATTCTCCATTAATTTTGAAAGACAGTTTTGCAGGTTATAACAGTCTGGTTTAGAGGTTGTTTTCTTTTAGAGCTTGAAATACTTCACTCTAAGCTTTCCTGACTTAAGGGTTTGTGTTGAGAAGTCTGCTGTGACTCTGATCAGTTTTCCTGTATAGGTGATTTGTTTGTTTTCTTTAACAACTTTTAATAGTCGTTCTTGAGTTGAATTTCTGGAATCTTGATGATTGTAAAACTTGGTGTGTTTTTTTTCCTGATCATGACTAATTGGGATTCTATGTGCATCACTTAACTATATGTCAAATTCTTTTCCCAAGGTGGGAAAGTTTTCTGTGATTACTTCTGTGAATAGATTTTTATGTCCTTTGTACTGTCTTCTGATTTTTCATTGATTCTGATTAGTCTTATGTTCTTCTTTTCATTATTAGCAGCTATTGGATTGATTTTTTTCATCTTGCTGTTTTTAAGACACCCTTCATTTGATGATCACCAGCCACAACCCTGTCTTCTAGATCTGATATTTTGTCTTCACATTAATTGATTCTGCTGCGTACCCTTCCTGTCTTAGTTACTTTTCTCTCTTTGCTGAGACAAAATACTAGACACCCAAAGTTAGGGGAAGAAAGGTTTATTTAGCTCACAGTTTGTAGAGATTTCAGTCCACAGTCAGCTGGGTCTGGGCAGGGTGGCATGGCAGACAAGCAGAAGGCAGCCAGCTAAGCAAAGAATGCAAGCAAAAGGGGACTAACCAGCTTCTTCCTATATTTTATATCTTATCCAGGCTACCTGGCTTTAGGGTGGACAGTACTCACACCCTTAATCCTAATACCCTTAATCCTTGTGTCACATTTTTGATCCCAGCAGAACCATGCCAAACCAATCAGTGGACTAATTTAGTAATCACACAGTCTAGATCCAGCCACCTCTTACCACATGAGGCCTTGGGGGGGACATCTAGACACAAACCATAACACTTGATATAGAATTTTTAGTCTCCTGGATATCTGTTTGTATCTGTTTTATGGCATGTAGTTCTTTCCTATGTTGGGTATTCTTGGTTTCCCTAAGCTCCTCTATTTTTTTATCTGTATCTACTCTAGATTTACTGATCATTTCCTTCATTATAGTCATAATCTCTTTAGCTACCAGTGTGATTATTTCTGATATATGTTCATCTAGGGATTTATTCATCTGCGTTGTTACTTCTGTAACTACTATGTCATAAAATTCAGGTGGAGGCTTTTGATTTCTTCCACCTCAGTGCCCTGTGGGCTTGCTTTGGGCAAATTGGGTGTTTTAGAATCCATCTTGCTTTGATGTTTTCTCATTTTCTATGTTTATTTATTTTTTTTTGTTTGTTTTCAGTGTTGAGGCTTCTGAGTTGCTTAAATTAGGTAGTTTTATTACTAATATCAAGACCGCTTTAGGTAATGACTACTTTTCAGTGCTGCCTTCTAGGTGTAGCTGGCTTTTGGCCTATGAGTCTGTCCCATGATCTTACCTCTTCTGTTTATTAGAGATGAGAAGTTTCAGCCTATTTGTCTTAGCACCATTCTTTGGTACTGGGCTGTAGTATTGTTTATGGCCCCCAGACAATGTAGGTATTAGCGTACGAGGAGGATCAATTGATCACAACAGCCATGTTACCTTGGCTAACTTAGTACAATCAGTAATAACTGGAGTATCAAACACAAACTGGAAAATGACAAGCTGTGATAAGTAGTACTTTGTCACCTTTAACCCTCAGTACAGGATTTATAGTTATGTAACAAAATCTAAGACAAATCATAAAATTATATGTAGTAAATACCCCTCAATACAGCAATTTACCCCTTCTCACTGTAAAGCAGTATTCAGCTGTAGAAAGATATAGTTAACTACCCATTGATTCCTAAGGTACGTGATATGGGTTTGAAAGAATGAAGAAAAAAGAGCAAAAGAAATATGTCATGAATAAAAAAGCAGTGATATATGTGAAGAATGTGGTAAGACTGATGTAGGAGGTCCTGTTAAGGAGTAAAGGGAAATTAATGGTATTACATAACAGTAACAGAGATCACTCAAGAGAAAATTAAATAACAAGGAGTGGGAATGAAACTAGAGGAGAAAGTGAGAAAAGAAGGGGTGAGACAGTAAAAAGAGGCCTATTTACACTTATAAAAGTAATACTAAAATGGGGGATGGGGACAAGAAAATGGGTGGTTAAATTCCAACCAAAAGCAGGGAAAAAAAAAAAGAAAAGAATGCAAAACCAAAAACAAAATGTATTGATAATGGAAAAGAAAAAGAGAGAGAAAGAGAAAAGTTCCTGTGTATTTCCAGATGTTTCTTTCCCAGGTCAGTAGTCTTTAATCTTACAAGTCACATTCCTCCTTATCCCTCCTTATAGTCTGTGAGCTTATATGGTGGTCTTCAGTTCAAGGGAGCTTCTCCCCATAGTCCTGTTTGTGGCAGCTGTTCAAGCTGGGGAAGTGGACCAGGGAGGTGTGGGGCCTTGTTTCTGAGGCTCCTGTCTTGGGTGGACAGTGGTTACCCAGTGGATTTCCCAGTGTCTGCGCGACAGGTTCCTGATATATGGAAGCTCCTGTGGGCTCTCAGACCTGACTCTCAGTCCTGTGGAAGCTCAGAGGAGAAACAAATCTGCCCAGGCCTAATTTGGGCACATTTCTATAAGCCCAGTGAGGATGCAGAGTGCTGGGTGATATCTCATGGGTGTCCAGAGTACCGGGCAAAATAGGCAGCCATCAACCCTTGCTGCTTAACCAGGCAGAGGACTGGCCTATTGTGTTAGGCAGGGACCATGTCTGGGGCTCTGGCTGAATTCAGGGTAGGGACTGCTGTGCCCAGGGTGTTTGGAACACCCCGTTTAAACTCCACTTGCCAGCCACTGGTGTTAGGTGTCAGAAAGAGACTGGTGGATCTTGGATTGGAGTGGGGCAGTGAGAGCTGGATATAGGCTCAAGAGGTCCCGGGGGGCTGAGTACAGACTCACACTGGACCAGTGTTACCTCTGTGTGCCAAATGAGTGTCCCAGTTAGCCTAGGATGCACTGCAGGCTCCTGGCGGTGACTCATACGGGCTCAGGGTCCAGTACTGAAGGCTCCCAACACAGCAGGGATTACTTATTTATCCCCTCAGAGTCTCAGAACCAGTCGGGGGTGGGGGGAGGATGCTGCTCCCTTGTTACTCCCCCCTCGTATGTGCTGGCAAAAAATGCTAGTAGGCTGAGATGTCCTGTTTGGAGCGGAGACAATGAGGTGAGGGACTCATATACTTCACATCTATCCTGTGCAGCTTGACTCTTCCATGCTGCTTGGATCCCACCAGCTATTTGGGAGCTTCTTGAAATGGTGGTTCCTGTGTTGGGTGTGGGCTGAAGCCCTGCAGGCAGTACTGTTGGACTGCTTTGCCTCTTTTAAATTCCTGTGTGTACATTTTATTTGATCTACAAATCTCATCTTTTGTATCGATTTTTTTGCATCAGAGTATATGTTTCTCCCCTTCTTCCAAGTACCTGTGTTTTTAGTTGATCTTCTCTGAGTCTCCAAGGTGATGCCTCCTCTATTCAGCCATGTTGCTCCCCTTATTAAATCTTGTCCCTGGATTCTGTGCACCTCGAGTAGATAATTCCAGAAAGGCAACATTTACACATATGTGGACACACACATACCTATACACACATACACTGTTAATTACTGGTGTCCCCCTTCTCAAGTCTCATAATCTTAAAAACGAATGTTAAGGATTGCAGTAGAGATGGCAGTTGTTACAGTTTATGTCTCGATGTCCCCTTCACAGACACATCTTTAACCACACGTGTTTTCTTAAAACCATTGATGCATACTTTTTGTGAAACTGATTTGTAAGCTATAGACAAAAAACAGTTACATTCAGTTTTATAGATATCAGAATGTCTCATAGCAACACCATTTTAGAGTAGTAATGAAAAATACTGCTATAGCAGTTGTAAACTTGGGTATGTTCATGTATATTTGATAAAGCAGCTTTAGCAAAGATTTTATTTTTACTGGGAAATAATCATTAAAATATTGTCTGTAAATATAATATTACTGAGATCATCATGTAGTCTTTGTGCTCTCTAATGAAAATCAACATTGAGATACACAGCACATTTTCTATAATAAAAGTAATCAGTGTGTTACTTAATTTTCCCCACCTAATGTTAGGTTATTTTGATGTACTTTTTTCCTTTGCCCCTCTTTCATTTCTTTATCTAGAGTAACCAAGAGCAGGTGTTACTTCAGGGAGAAGATCGCTTGTACTTGAACTGTGGAGAAGCCTCACAATCCCAGAATCCCAGGAATTCCTCAGCATACTCTGAGCATAAGCCCAGGCAGGAAAAGAGTTTATTTGCAGATGGAGGTTTAGAGTCTCAGGGTTTAAGCAATTTACTTGGACATCGGCATTGGCATGTTGTACAGGTAAGTGTTTATCACCTGGTTACTAGTGACTCAGTTCTTGGTACACTATCACATGGAACAGATTTTTAAGTATGATTTCATCTGTTACTTCAAAAAACTGAGAATTTTTAACCTTTTTGACTGTCATGTCTCTCCTCTGCTTTTCTGTGTTCTTGTCCTCTCATTCTCTTTCCACTTGACACAGAGTGTATTTTCACCTGCTTAAAGTCTCTTATTACCATCAAGAACTAGGAGTTCATTTTGCCCTCTCATTGAAGATAACTGTTTATTGTATTTCAGCCTTTTTTGTATCACCTAGTTCTGTGGATTTCTACAGGCAAAGGTATAGTCATTGCATGGAAAGTGGCGGTATTAACTAGTACCCTGTGCAGCTGGCTGTATAGTCCTAATGGCGCTACATTTAGATTAGTTGCCTGATGGTGGATCCAGATTATAAACTAGTGGTCATTATGGAATTTTATTGTTAATAATTTTATTATAATTTAGTGTTCCAAATTATCTACTCATTCTCATAGCATTATTAAATTAGCAATTTCTTTTAGTCTGATAATTTGGCACTTAACATGAAAATTAATTCTGAATTTTTATGTCAATTAAAATTAAAGACAACCTATAAATCAAAGTTTCTTGAAAGAAACTTGCAGACATAGTTCTAAGACCTGACTGTTTTCTTTTCCCCTTTGATGCCAAAGTGCATTGACGCTTACTCTTGGATTAGTTTGTTTTTTTTTTTAAGTCAGTTTGTTTCCACAGTTCTTTTCCTTCTGATCTCCATATTTGTACCTTACTAGCTTATTTCGGCTCTCATGTTATTTTCAGTTGACTTTGAATCGAGATAATGAGAGACAGAAAAATGCTCACTATATGAAAGATTGAGGAGGAATATCTCCTCCATTGGCTTGTGGTATGCACTAAAAGAAAATATATTTTCCTTACATTAATAAACTCATAGAGTCAAACAATGTACATACCATTTTATAATTAGTAACAATTTTTAAATAAATTTGCCTCAACTACTTCTTTGACTAAAATTTTCCACTGCTCCCTTCTCTCCTATAGCCATTTCTCTGCTATTTTCATTTCCCCATACTTTGAACTATTCATTCTACACTGACCTAGCATCAATGCCAGTTCTGCCTAGCCAGGTCTGTGTTACCAGAGAGCCAAGTAGAGCAGAGGATCAAAGAAGGTAGGTCTGGAACTCAAAAATCCATCAGGCAATAACAAAATTGAATTTCCTTCCAGCTCAAAAATTCAGTGATTCTTAGACATCTGTGAAGTATTCCATACAACACTGATTTTAGGACTTTAGGTACTAGCACGATTCTTTTGTCATCCTGTCCTAAGGATATGTAGAAAGATAAACTTTTTAAACCTGAGTGTACCTAGATTTTGTAGTTTCCTTAAAAATAGTGCCACATTTTTACTCCCCAAACAATTAAAATCATAATAGACTCATAGAATTTTTAGAGCTGGAAGGACCTTAGAGATCATATAGTCCAACTGAATTTTATACATGAAGAAACTGAAGCCCTGAGAAGTTATGTGACTTGCTCGAGCTCACCCAGCAGAGTAGAGGCAGACCTGTTTTTATTGTGATCTTGCATTAAAGTAAGAGACCTAATGTATATTTAAATTTTAGGTACTAAATGTCGACTCAATTTAGCTTCTGACCTTAAGCTAGTACTTAGAACTTGCCTATTTGAACATGTTTTTACTTGGAGGTGTCTTACGCACTGTTTGCTAGTGGTCTATCCATATGATTGAGTACAAAGTGGCGACGGTCTTTCAATAGGATGCCTTGCAGTGTCCATGTAACAGTAAAGCTTTCCTTCCAAGCTTCTTAGCCTGTAATGATAACTCCCTGAAGAGACATGTCTGGCTGCTTCAACATACCATCTTTTCTAGGATAAGACCACATCTTCCATCAGAGTTGATTTGTTTGTGTAATTTATACTTTATATGCTCTTGTGTAGCCTAGAATTCATATAATGAGCTCCAGCTAATTCTACTGTTTCTGTTCCTTGTCTTAGAATACTGGATTTTTGTTTGTCTAAGCCTCGTACTCCTTAACTTCCAGATTAGAAGAGTCTGTGCTAACTGTGTTTTTCCCTCAGCTAATTCAAAAAATATATATATTTGTCACAAGCAGGGTTAGAATCTAGTAGTAAAGATAGTGTTTTTGTTTATTTTATTTTTAAATTCTGTGGTTACAAATTTAGAAAGCAACGGTACACAATCTGAAATTAAAAAAAAATAAAAACTTAGTTTTAGGCTATGTTCCTTCTCAGACTGCCATTTTTTAAATACTCCATAATTTATACAATGTAAACATTTATTTCTGAAAGGTGAACTACTTATTATTATCTAGTATTTTGTATTGGCTTTATAACCTGGCTGTATTTGGAAAAAATAACGTTTGTGAAATGTAGACAGCAAGTACTTACTGTATATCAGGCACTATGTTAAGGATGTTAACAGTGAGTTTTAAGGGCTTTTTCACTTACAGATAATTGACTTTCATCCTACAATATGTATCAAGTGTACCAGGTGTGACATTTGGCACAGTTTTAATCTGCTAGGAAAATGGATCAACTAGGCTGGGTAGGAGACAGGATTTTAGTGCTATGACTTTAAAAATTAAAAGTAAATAAAAAGTCAAGTTCAGGTTAAGAGACTAGAAGAACCTACAATAAGCAGGGTGGAGAGTCTTTCTGTACCTTGGCACTTAGTTTTCCAGTGATGTGGCATGACTTTTGTGCCCTGAGTATGCATTCTTTTTTTTTTTTTTTTTTGTGGTGCCAGGGATCGAACTCAGGCCCTTATGCTTACAAGGCAAGCACTCTTATCACTGAGCTAAATCCCCAGCCCGAGTATGCATTCTTGACCTGAGTTTCTTCATTGTTCATTAGCTGACTCTACTTATTTTTGCCATTTTCTATTTCAGTACGAGGTGTAGAGGTCAGAATTCAGATGACATAGAACAATAGAGATGACCAACTACAAAAAATACAAGTTTTTATTCTAGTCTGTATTTTATAACATTTACAGACAAAAAAACTGCACGACAAAACTTCATTTCATATGGGGGGGGTATGGGTGTGCACACCACACGTGCATGGTTTTTGGTTTTTGTTTTCTTTTACTTCTTTCTGTTTGGTTTTTTGTAAAGCTTCATTTTAAAATTACATCTTGAGTTCTGAAAATAAACCATTTATACTTTGTAGTGCTTCACAGACTTGCAAATTAAAAGAGTAAATTGTTTTCTCCTATTATATTCATTAGCGTATGATCATTTGATAAGATTTAACTTTTCTTCCTATGCTTGGCAACTCTTTATATTGGAATCCATTTTTGCAGTGAGATTTCAGTTCCCAAATTACCCACCCATAGATGTTTCATAAGTACTAATGAAATACCAAAGTTTGGGGAAGTTAGTGGGGTTTTTTTAGTACCATGGTATAACAGGTACTTCTGTTATTTCCTCCTATAAGTGACTGTTTTTTTTTCCTCTTAATTTAAAAATGAGGAATTTCACTACAGCCTCATAGAAAATTGCTTTTTGCTTTTATATAACCAATCATTACTTCACGTTTACCATTCTTCTTAATTTTGCTTGTCACAGTGAATTTTATCAATTGGCCAGAACAGGTTAGCATATCTGTTAAGAGTCAAATTAAGCATTCCTCAGGCATATATCATGATGCTGTTATCGATAATTCTATGAGGTAGGCTTCCACAAACCAGCACTGGGATTAAGAACTTCCAATGTACTACAACCTGTTTGTAATTTAGTTGGATTTTAAGTTGACTTATTAGATGTGAAATCTAGCAGATAGTTTTATGAGTAAATTTTACCAAGCAAGGGTAATATAAATACTTTCAGCATATTGTTTTTACTTGATTTTTATTTTTTCTAAACAATTTTTTTGAATGTCATTGTGCTTTACATGGCATGTTTTTGTTTTGCTTTTTGAGACAGTGTCTTGCTGTGTTCCTAGTTGGCCTCAAAATCATGATTCTCCTGTTACAAACTCTTGCGTGTGGTAATTACAGGCACGTGCCACCACATCCAGGTGCATGACTTTTTAATTTGTTTTTTTTTAAAAAATATGACAACTTTTTGAGTAAAATTAAATTTGAATAGATTGAAGCTTATATTATTCTAGGAATAGCAAACTCTTCTTGTGTTGTTCTATTAATTCATACCTTATTCCCACCAAATACTCTTGAAAAAAATTTAATTGAAGCTGTTTGTGATGGCACATGCAGGCAGGAGGTTCAGAAGTTTGAGGCCAGCCTGGGCAATTTAGCAAGACCCTGTCTCAAAATGAAATGAAGTAAGAAAGACTGAAGATGTACCTCAAGTGTTTCTTAAATTCAATACCCAGTGCCACCAGAAAAAACAAAAAACAAAAAAAGTATTAATAAGCTAGTAGAGAGATCAGAGTCTTAATAAAGTTAGAATTTGCTTAATCCACACTGATACCCCACACAGGATTCTCTGTTAGAGTGATACACCGTCATCATGTACAAAGATGTAAGACAGGTAGTAACATGGGAAAATATATTTACTACTGATGTTGCAGATAAACTATCTTTGCTATATTAAGGTTTCTTGTAAATGCATAAATCGAGTCCTTCAATAGAAAAGTAGGGGCTTAAACGCAGTGTATCTCTTAGAATAAAAGCTAACCAGCAACCGGTTACCCTTGAGCAACAGAATTTCATTTTGTACATTTTTGTATTATTTAATTTTATAAACATTGCTTCTTTAATCAGAAAACTATACAAGTAGTAGAGTATTTCCATTTAAAACCAAAACCCTTGCCAAGGCTGGAATTTTTATTACATAGGGTTGTTTGGGGACGGTTCACATCTGCAAAACTTCCTCTGCACAATCCATGGCTGTCCTCATGTGGCTTCTCTAAAAACCTCTTGTCAATCTATTTATTGAGTTTAATAATACAAACAAAACATTGTGGAGGGAAAAAGAGGAAAGCCTGATGTCTAAAACTTGAAATGGTTAAGACAAGATGTGAAATACTAACTCATATATAAATGGTAAATTCCAAGTACTTTGCTACTAATACCCACTATTTGTGTCACTTTAAATATTGTACAGGAAGCTGAATTTCATACTATGATAAGTTAATACTTTGAAGTTTAAACATATTTCATAAGTCTTATCAAACTGATGTGTTATTTTCTGTAGATTTCCAGCACCTACCTAGAGAGCAATTGGCCTATACGGGTGAGTTGTTGTTTTGTTGGTGTTAACTGGATAGCATATGCTGCATGAGACATTTCTGGGACTTGAGCTCTCTAATGTGTATATTGATAAAAATAAAATTTTAATATTTGATTTGTTATGCATTGCTAGTATTAACATCTATAATTTTGTCAAATATAACTGTAAATACTCGAATTTTTAAATCTAGCATTTTATATTTAATTGACTTAGCAAGCATTTATTAATAGTCTATTCACTTTACACAGATGAAGCACTTTTTATGTGATAAAGTATATAGTTTTGCAAGGACAAGTTCTTTATTTTTTTTTTTAACAGTTTTCAGCGATTGATAAACTTGGACAGAATATCGCTGTGGTTGGCAAGTTTGGTTTTGCACATTACTCTTTACTCACCAAAAAATGGAAACTTTTTGGAAACATTACTCAGGTTAGTCATTTTCAATTGTGTAAAAATGGATTTCTCAGTATAAAAGAATTACAGTATGAAGTAACTATACCTTAAACCATTATTTACCTATAAAAATAAATGATACTGGGTAATGTCTGTGAACCAGTTAGATAATTTGTTTAAATATCTGGTGTTGAAATAGTTGGTTTGTTTTTAATTCCTATTAGGATTAGAAACATTCTTTAGCTTGAGGATTTAGTCTTACTTTCAACGTTGAGTTCATGTGATAAGAACTTAGCCATGTGATAAGAATAAATTTCCACAAAATTTTGAGTCATTCTCTGCTTGTCTGTGTGTGATATATGGGCGTGAATGCTGCCTCCAAAAGCCTACCTAGTGGCTAGGCAGGGATCTTCACTACCAGAAGCAGACATGGAATCTTAGTGGCACTGTGTGACAAGTTTCACCTTGTTTGGTGCAGTCAGTTGGTTGTGAGCTCACCTGATGCATGAAAAAGCCAGAATTTGAACCAATGTCTTTTGGATGTGGGAATAATGGCACTATATGGTACTCAGCTATTTTGAATGATGCATTTGCTTTCTTAATGAAATATTTATTTCTAATATGGGATATGAACCATTATTAATAAAGGCCCTAGAGCAGTGAAAGCAAACCTTTTAAGAGTTTCCAGTGACAACAAGCAGCCCGCTGTGGCAGTGATACCATACCTTACCACCACTGCCCTAGAGTAATAATTTAGGGGAGAGAAGAGAGTAAAGCAGAAATAGTTTCAGCTTTCTCTGTCTGCCTTAGAGTATTTTATATTACTTTCATATAATTTCTGGTAACTAATGTACATACATTTTTAAATTTTTCTGTTAAGGAACAAAATATGATTGTGACTGGTGGCTTAGCTTGGTGGAATGATTTTGTGGTCCTTGCATGTTATAACATAAGTGACCATCAAGAAGAAGTAAGTTTTTTTTTTCCTTTCAGAAAGAATGAATTTTGTATTTTAGAGCTAGTAAGCACTGTTTCATTTTGTATAGAAAATAATCTTGAAAACTGAGGAAAACATTTTATTTTTTAAATCTGTAGCATATTTTGGGTAATAAGCCCACTGCTTCAGGTCATTGCTATTTTAAAAATGGTTTTAAGTGATAGTTGGGACTTTATTTATTTACTTAGGAGACAGAGTCTTGCTCTGTAGTTCAGACTGGCCTTAAACTCATTGTGTAGCCCAGGCTGGCCTTGAACTCAGAGCGATCCTCCTGTCTCAGCCTCCCAGGTGATGGGATTACTGGCATGTGTCACTATGCTTGACTTGGGATTTATAAGATAATCATTTGTAAGAATTTTTAGCTATCAGGCATTCTCTATAAAATTTGATAATAAAGAAATAGTTAAAAAGAAACAAGTTTGTAAATTGTTCTTGAGCCAGATGTGGTACACACCTGTAATCCCAGCACTCAGAAGGCCGAAGTAGGAGGATTGCTGCAAGTTCAAGGCCAGCCTGGGCTATGTATAGTGAGTTCAAGATTAGGCTGAACTACATAGTGAGACCTTGTGTTAAAAACAAAAAAAGAATGGCTGTTCTTAAAAATAGATTCATTAACTTGATTCATATGTTTATTTTCGTAAATGTCTGATCTCATTATATTATGTCTAAATATGCACGTTTAAAAGGAAATGTCTCTTAATATTACATTCACAATTTTGAGTACTTCATTTTGGCTTATTTGTAAAATGAGCCTAACCTTCTAAAAATACAAACATAATCCATTTATTACTAAAGATTAGATAGGTCTTTTAATTCCTAATATGGGAGGGAAGAGTGGTTAGATAAGAACAGCTTGACTAAAATATTTAGTCATCTCGATGACCATTTTATTTTTATGATTTTTCTTTATTTTCTTCAGCTCAGAGTATACTTGCGAACATCAAATCTGGATAATGCCTTTGCCCATGTCACCAAGGCACAAGCAGAAACATTACTGCTTAGTGTCTTCCGGGACATGGTAATAGTATTTAGAGCAGACTGTTCAATATGTCTTTATAGTATTGAAAGGAAATCTGACAGGTAAGTTATAGCATGTAAGTGACTTTTTGCTCCTTTTTATCATGTTTCCTTTATAGTTTTTGTTTTCTCAAAGTTTTTTATATTTAGTTTTCCATTTTTAGAAGTCAAATGTAAGGAGTTTTAATTACTGATGTCTATATAATAGGTGTGAAAAAAGAAAAAGAAAAATAGCCAATACTGAATTCTTCAGCTAATCTACCTAGATTCATTTTGGGGGAAAAAAATCTAGTTTTGTCTGGGATGTAAACCCTTAAATACTAAATTTTTTCACTCTTTTGAAAATAAGTGACTAATAACTATCCTAGTGTTTCAGACACTTAGCAAAATTTGAAGGCGTTCCATAGCTTTAAGGCCTCAGGAAGTATGTCCTTTGTAGACTCTTATATTTCTACTCTCGTAGATGACTATAGTCTAGGACAGGAAAAACCAAAAGTCCCACAGCTGCTATATGTGGCCTTATATTCTTCTTAGCATCTCACCGACTTGAAGCTTTTAGACTGCACCTCTTTAATTTTATTTTGTTCTCAGAGGTGTGTCTGAATAGCCATGAACTATGTATCTGCTGAAGTAGCACAGTGACTGGGGAGTAATGCAGAGATAAAATTAAGGCATAATAACTAGCCTCAGTAACTAAATCTTCATCCTTCTCAGCAGGAGAGGTTTTTTTCCTCCCATAAATATTTCTATTCTTCTTGCTTGTTTTTATTTTTTTTTTCCTCTTCTCTCGAACATCTTATTCCCTTTCTTTCTCTTATCCACGTATGTGTTCTTTAGATTCTTTAACCTTGTTAATCCTGATTAGAGGATATTTAGAGAGGAGAGGATAGTAAATAGAAGGCATTTGGGACTTCCATAAACATGAAATCTCTTACATTAGTAACAGAAAAAGGGGGGGGAAGTGGTTAGAATTTGTTTTGAGCTATCAGGGTTTCTTTTGTTTTTACAGTTCAAATACTACTGCTGGTATTCATGTTCTTCAGGAGGTCTCCATGTCACGCTACATTCCTCACCCTTTCCTGGTAGTATCTGTCACTCTGACATCTGTGAGTACAGAGAATGGAATCACCTTGAAAATGCCACAGCAGGTACCATACCATTATCAAGGTTTTTGGAATTTATATCTCAGTTCTTAGTATTTTAAGTTAGTGTTAGGAACTATTTGTTTAGCAAATAAATACCAAGTATCTAGAACATACTTTGAAGATGTTGGGTCGCAGTGGCATAACAAATATGGTTTCTGCTCAACTTTAAACAATTAAATATGTTTGTTTTTGTTTTTGTTACACATATACCAAAAAGTAAGGGTTACTAAGGGTTACATTTACCAAAACTTAGTGTATTCAGAAACCTGTGCAATGAATAGCGATTATCTAAGCAAAGACAAGGAATTTGAGGTAGAGGAAAGAGTAATGCAAAAGTTCATAGGCAAGCAAGAACGTGACACACTGGGACACTGGGTATGGAAATCTAAACTCTCTAAAGTGCTTTAAGGTAGATACTAGCTTTAAGCTTTATAATGTTTAAGAGGAGAATAAACTACAGAATGGCAAAACTGCATGAAAGGAGAACAGGTAGGAGACCACTGGTACTGATCTAGGTGAATGGTGTTAGTGTCTTAAACTTGACCAGTGAAAAAGGAAATGAATATAGAATATCAAGGAGTCCATGATTATTTGTGAGGAAAGAGAAAGTACAGTCCTAGAGTTTCAGGATGAACTAACCAACTATGTAGTGGTGCCACCAGGACCCAGGTTGTAGAACTTCCTAAGCCAGAGCTCCTTCTGTTATACCAGTGGTTTCCAATTTTCATGTCAACAAGGAGCCTACTGTCAAAAGAAAATTCTATGTAGATTTATTCGTTCTCCCCATTGGCTCTGTCTGTCTTTTCATTCCAGTTGAGACATTTCTCAACACTCCATATAATTATGGAGAATTTACTTCATAAAAGAGCTTCTTCCATTGCAGTTGTAATTGTTACAAGCAATTGCTTACAAGGATCTAAAATCTGATTTATAACAACATATCTCATTTCTCTGTTCTTTGGATCAAGAAATAATAATTACTTTCTCTTCCATAAGATGACCCTTAAAATATTTGCAGACAGTTAATATTCTTTGGGTTCCCCATCTTCCCTCATACCTTTCTCTGAGTCTTTTCTTGTACATGCCAAATATTCCCATACCTTCAGTTATCTCATGTAATATTTGTTCTAGACCCCTTCACTATTTTGGTCTCCTTTCTATTGATGCACATTTGTTTTCTTCTTTAACATATAGTTCTTCCTTCCTCTGCAAACTGTATTCCATAACCAGATATTCTTTAGTTGGTAAGAGAAGGTTCTCCTTTGTACCAGAATTCTGAATCAAAGACATGAAAGGAACATGAGAATTAAAGAATCACCATTTAAAACCCTGAGGAAAAAAGTGATTCAGCAGTGACCATTACTGGATGGAATTTCATGACAGAGCGAATTGTCATACCCAAGCCTTATTAATCATCACCTAAAGTGGAAAAGCCAGATGTGCCGTATACCTTTTTTTTGAGACAGGGTCTCATCATGTAGTTCAGGCTAACCTTGAGCTCACTGTGTAGCACAGGCTGGCTCAAACTTGGGGTGATCCTCCTGCCTCAGCCTCCCAAGTGCTGGGGTTACAGGTGCACACCACTATGCCTGGCTTATACTTCTTGAAATGATGTAACGTGAAGTTCACATGAAAAATCATTGTCAAAAACATTGAACCTAAATCAAATGATATGTGTGGAATCATCCACGGAGATAAGAGGTGATTAGTCTAAGTACTTGTATACCACAAAGAAGCAGAATGCAGGACAGTCTGTATGACAGCTGTAAGGCAATTATATGGGCAGGAGAGACTTCTACATTAAATAAGCTGTAGAGCCCTAACAACAAAATGTAGTGTGTTAGCTAATTTGTGAGGCAAATATGGTAATTGCTATACTACAGAACAAAGCAATAAGCTCATTTGTCTCTTCATTGAAACCACCTGTAAAAAAAAAGACACTGTTGAAATACCTGGGGTTATTTAAATACGAACTGAGAGATAACAAAAGAACTAATCATTCATTTAATTAGCATTATACTGTAGAAGGAAATACCCACATATTTTAGGAATGAATATTAAATATATGAAGATTAAATGGCCTGGTATTTTGACGTTTTCATAAAGAGACTTTGTATATCCCAGATATAGTAGGTGGTCAGTGGTGTCAGTAGCACCCCTTTGTTAAGAGAGCCTTTCACACAGAAGAGAGTAGTTTAGTGAAAAGCAGATTAAGAATTAAGTTCAAGGGCCGGGGATTTAGCTCAGTGGCAGAGTGCTTGCCTAGCAAATACAATGCCCTGAGTTCGATCCCCAGAACCCAAGAAAAAGAAAAAAAATTTTTTTAAAATTAAGTTCAAATACAGTGGGAGTTAGACTGATTGGAAGACGAAGAATACAATATTAGAGCAAAGCAAGTCTTGATTTAATAATAAAGATTTAAGAAAATAATATCAGTGAGAACTAGTCAGGAGTCAGATAGCTTTTCTCATGAAAGAGTGAGCACCTTGTTGAGTACTTGAATGGAGAATCATCTGCCAGGGAGTTTTTAGACTACGAAGTTGTGTTTTGAGTTCCTTCAGATTTAGGATTTTGAGCATTCAGGTAGCTCATGCTTCTTCTAAGAACTTTGCCAAAGTTGCCTGAGAGTACTTATTAGTTACTTGTAATATTAATAAAAATACTGAATGAATACATACTAATATTCATTCTTTAAAGAAAAGACTTTTCTTTGGTGGAGCAGGGGTGTGTGTGTTGGGCCTCTGCACTGAACTACATCTCTTTTTTTATATTTTTTTATTGAGATAGGAGCTCACTGAGTTACTGGGTAGCGCATGGTGGGCTCAAACTTGTGATCCTCCTGCCTCAGTCTCCCAGAGTGCTGGGATTATAGGCGTACATTCTTTTTTTTAATGACATGTGAAATATAGTGGGGTTATCCACAATCTTAGAATTTAAGATGGTCATTACAGATGTTAGTCATTGTAGTGACTAACAGGGTTAAACAGTGCTTCTCGTAGTTTAAGGTGCATAATTGTTTGAGTAATAGGGTTCAAACAGGAAGTCATTATAGAAGGCTCTCTACTTTGAGGTGATAACTTCCTTATTCAAGAACCATACATAGTTGCTTTTTTCCTGTTTCTGTTGTACTTGGATTTCCAACTCTCCTCTGAAATCTATTGCCATCCAGCTCTATTATCATTGTATCCATAAGTCTAACCAGACTGTTCTCACTTTGCCAGTAGATGTGGGGTTTTTTTAACTATTATTTTTATACTACATGTTTGCAGTACATAATGATTACTTTCCTCCTGGAAGTACATGTACATAGCACATTGTAATTCTTTTTTTGTCCGCTTCCCTTTTGCAAAAGATCTATGTCCCTGTTTCCTATTATCTGTTTTTTACTTTGCTCTATTTTGTATTTTGGGTTTTTCATATAAGAGAAACCATGTGACACTTAAGCTGCGTTTCTGATTTATTTCACTTAAACAGTATGATCTCAAGGTATATCCGTTTTCCTATATATGACTCAACTTTTTCTTTACGGTAGAATACAACTTCATTGTGTATAAATGCCTCATTTTCTTTATCCATTCATCTGTTGATGGATGTAGGGGCTACCTCCAAGATTTAGCTATTATGAATTGTACTGCTATAAACACGGGTATGCATGTATCACATGATTTAACTTTTATCATGAAGATACCTAGAAGGGGACTAGCTGGGTCAAATAGAATTTCTATTTTTAGGCATTTTTTTTTGTTTTGTTTTGCAGGTGCTGGGGATCGAACTCAGGGCCTTGCATTTGCTAGGCTAGCACTGTACCACTTGAACTAAATCCTCAATCCCTATTTTTAGTTTTTTGATGACTCTCCACACTGATTTCCATGGTAGTTGTACTAATTTGCATTCCCAGTGACAATGTAAAAAGGTTCCTTTTTCCCAGCAGCTTCACCGGTATTTATTGTTTGGTTTCTTGATGACGGTCATTCTTTTGGCAGTAAGATGAAATCTCAGTGTTGTTTTAATTTGTATTTCTCTAAGGGCCAGAGATGTTGAACATTTTTTCACGTATTTATTGACTATTTGTATTTCTTCTTCTGATAAGTATTCATTTCAGTTGCTCATTATTTGATTGAGTCTTATTTTTGGGAGGTCTAATTTCTTTGAGTACTTCACATATTCTAGATTTTAGTTCTCTTAGGAATGACTGGCAAAAACTTATTCCCATTCTGTAGGTTGTCTGTTTATTCTGTTTGTGATTGTTTCCTCTGCTGTGTAGAAACTGTTTAATTCCCATTTGTTGATCCCATTTGTTGGTTCATGTTATTTCTTGTGCAACTGGGGTTCTGTTCCAAAAGTGTTTGTTTACACTTTTGTCTTCAAGAGTTTTACCTATTTTATCTTCCAGGAAATTGTTTCTGTTTCAATATTTAGACCTTTGATCAATTTTGATTTTAGTTTAGTACATCAGGAGAGAGATAGGTCTAGATTCAATCATCTGCATGTTGCTAGTCAATATTTCCTCCATTTTATGTGTTTGGCCCCTTTTGTCAAAGGTCAGATAGCTGAATATACTTGGGATTGTTTCTGTGTCCTCTATTCTGTCCCTGATATGAGAGGGAAAGCTTTCAAATTTTCCCTATTTATTATGATGTTGGCAGTAAGTTTGTCATAAATGGCTTTTGTCAGATTGAGATAAGGTGCTTCTATACCTATTCAGAATTTTTATCACGAATGAATGTTGGATTTTGTCAAAAGCCTTTTCTGCCCCTACTGAGATAATCATGTGATTTTTGTCCTTGCTTCTGTTTATGTGCTATATTACCATTTATTGATTTGTTGAACTATCCTTGTATCCCTGAGATGAAGCCTACTTGGTCATGATTTGTTGCATTCTGTTTGCCAGTACGGTGGTACCTTGGTTCACAAATTTAATTTGTTCTGTGGTTTTATGTTTGCATTTGTGTGGGAAAGATGGCGTGGTTGTGTTTGTCACCCAGTGCAGTTTGCAAAGAAAACAAAATTTTGCCAAATGCTTCTGTTTGCACACCAAATTGTTTACAGACAAAAGCGTTTGTGAACTGAGGCATCATTGTATCTTGTTTAGGGTTTTTTTAATCCATGTTCAGTAAGGTGATTGCCTTGTTAGTTCTCTTTTCTTCCTAATCTCTGAAGTCCCACCTTGTCCTTTAAACCTTTTCTAGCTACACTAGCTAGATCAGTGAAATGATCTCTCACTTTTTATGAGTTTCTGCCATTCTCTTAGCTTTTCCAGGCTAATTCAGCTCTACCTCCAATTTTATGTTCACTGGTTTTGTTTATTAACTGCATTATGTGTTAAACCTTGTTCTACTCTAGCCAGAAAGCTGTTTGTATTCCTAAAATGGCTACATATGGTACAACCTCCATAAATACTGTAGATTAATTCATAAACCTTTTGGATTAGGGTGAAATGCTGAAAACGTATCTGTAAATTAGTGTGAGTCTAATTTCATGTTCTGAAATTTCAGGTTCGTGATGCAGAGAGCATTATGCTGAACCTTGCCGGGCAGCTCATCATGATGCAGAGGGACAGGTCTGGCCCTCAGATCCGGGACAAGGACAGTAGCCCTAACCAAAGGAAACTTGTGAGTAAAGTACAAGCTGTTTCAAACAGTTAGAAGGTATAAGATTAGAATAACAAATAAAATAATTTCAGAAGAGAATAATGTCTTGTGATTTAGACACTGAGAAAGTACATAAAATTCATTTTAAGCCTCTGGCTGTAACACTAAAGGGTCAAGATAAGATCCCAAAATAATAAAATGTCCTGTAGTCCAGATGTTAACTGCTTAGGCATTATTACGTGTAAATGGTAATGGGAAAAACAAGGATTGGTGAAGTTCAAAGGATTTCTTTATTGTTGTTTTTAGATTTAAATGTATATACGTTGAAAGACAGAATACTGTTATAAACTCTAATTTGAGAGTTGTTTCACAAAAAGTTGTTGTACTGTCACTTTGAAAGGCCCAGGACACTAGTACTTAGGAACTTAAGAACCTACAAATTTAATAGGGAAAAAAACCTGATTCTCCTCTCTCCCTCTCCAGCTGCCATTCTGTCCTCCTGTTGTACTAGCCCAGTCTGTTGAAAATGTCTGGACTACATGTCGAGCCAAAAAACAGAAACGTCACCTTCTGGAAGCGCTCTGGCTCAGCTGTGGTGGGGCAGGGATGAAAGTCTGGCTCCCTCTCTTCCCTAGGGATAACCGCAAGCCCCATTCCTTTTTGTCTCAGCGGATCATGCTGCCTTTCCATATCAATATATACCCCCTGGCCGTTCTGTTTGAAGACGCATTGGTTCTTGGTGCTGTCAATGACACTTTACTGTATGATTCTTTGTACACTCGGAACAGTGCTAAGGAGCAGCTGGAGGTGCTCTTCCCTTTCTGCGTCGTGGAGAGAACCTCTCAGATCTACCTCCACCACATTCTGCGTCAACTTCTAGTCAGGAACCTTGGGGAGCAAGCCTTGCTTTTGGCTCAGTCCTGTGCTGCATTACCTTACTTCCCTCATGTGCTGGAGCTTATGCTTCATGAAGTGCTGGAAGAAGAAGCTACCTCACGGGAGCCCATTCCCGACCCACTGCTTCCCACTGTGGCAAAATTTATTACTGAGTTCCCCCTCTTCCTGCAAACAGTTGTGCACTGCGCCAGGAAGACTGAATATGCACTGTGGAACTACCTTTTTGCAGCCGTTGGAAACCCTAAGGACTTGTTTGAAGAATGTTTGATGGCTCAGGATTTGGACACAGCTGCCTCTTACCTTATTATTTTACAGGTAACAGTTCTCTTCTTAGAAAAAAGAATTAGGAGAAAAAAAAAAGCCCTGTGCTGACACTATGATTGTGTTTAAGGAACAGTCAAATTTTCTCTTTAGTTTGTATCTTTCATTTTTAAGAACTCAGTCTTGTCAGATGACCACAGATTTCTTTTAACACTATAAAAGAGCTTTGTAAAGGTATTATATTGTCTGTCTATAAGTAGGGCTAAAACTGACTAACTTCTGAGTATTATTTTAAACATTACTGAAGAAACTCTTTACTATGTACATGTTATATAAGAAATATTATATTCATTTACTAAAATACAAGAAACATTAATAGTGAATGTTTGGACATTAGTGCATTTGTCTGAGCTTCACAGAATAATTCCTTTCCTTATTGTGTGGAGTTGCCAAGGGGGTGCTCGTTAGACATGGGTCATAATCAAACTTAGGTTAGGCTTCCAATAACAAGGGAGAAGGCTCAGGCCCTTCTCAGTAATGACCCTCATAACTCATTTTTCACAAAATAATGGGTTCTTTGAGGCTCCTAAAAATTTGTTTACATATATATTTGACAAAGGCCATGACAGTTTGTTATTCCCATGAGTCTGATAGCATTTTAATAGGCTACATAAAGGTTCTTGAAATGAGAGCAATGTTTTCATTGATCTGTAAGTTAACCATAAATCTCAGCCTGATGCAGATTTCCTATCAGTTTGTTTGCTTCATGACAAGTGACTGAAACCAGAGGAGATGCTCAAGCAGAGGCTAACAGCCTTGAGATTCTCTGATTCCTTAGCTAATCCCCCCCAAAAAATCCACAGAATTACAAAAATGGAAAAGAAATGCATATGAGTCTTTGTTGATTTTTGTAGTACTGGGGATGAACCCAAGGAGATCTGAGATACATTCATGGCCCTTTTTACTAAGTTGCCCAGGCTGTCCTTGAATGTACAATCCTCTTAGCCTCCTAAGTAGTTGGGACTATGGGTGTCCACTGCTGTGGCCATCTAGCAGCTGTTTTATTTTTATTTTTGTTTTTGTTTTTGTTTGGGTCACACCTTAGACCTTCAATGATCTCCCTACTAATGGGATTGGAAATGTTTTCTCCAGCAGGATTCCCAAGTTGCTCCAGATTGGTAAATAATAATTATAGTTAAACTCATGTACTAGGCACCCTTCCATGAAAACCAACATGGGTAGTAAGGTTGAATTTATGAAAGAAATATTGAAGATGCTAAATGTCTAACAGTACTACTTGGTATGGTCCAAAGCGAAGATTTTTATAGTCACATCCTCAGAAAACTCTGTCGTTGGAGGCAGACCTAAGCTTTTCTGGAGTCAGGTAAAGAGATTTATATTCTTGCTTTTCTGCTGATCTTCAGCAATTTACAAAACTCAGGTTTCCTCATCTGTTAAAAAAAGGAATGATACACCTATTTTACAGTGACTGAAAGAACTAAATAATGTATGTAAAGCATCTGGCATGTAATGGGAATTCAACAAATCATAGTACATATTATACCAGCAGAGTACTTGCTTCACTTTCCTTTTTAATGCTCCTAATGATATTATTAAACTAACCCATACAGTGTTACAGCTACATCCCTTTGGTTTAGGGACGGGTAGAGAAAAGAATTGCTCACATCTTCTTAAATCATGTAGTATAAAAGGAATGCCGTCTTCCTTGGTTGTTTCTATAGAATATGGAAGTCCCAGCAGTAAGCAGGCAACATGCCACCCTTCTGTTCAATACAGCGCTGGAACAAGGCAAGTGGGACCTATGTCGGCACATGATTCGATTTCTGAAAGCCATTGGCTCTGGAGAATCTGAGACACCTCCACCCACACCTACTGCTCAGGTTAGTTGCAGAACTGTATAGTTTCTTTATGCCATACATCTATAAGGCATCTTTGTCTAACTATTGCACATTATGTGTTATCACAGGAACCCAGTTCAAGTGGTGGATTTGAGTTCTTCAGGAATCGAAGTATCAGTTTATCCCAATCAGCTGAAAATGTTCCTCCTAGTAAATTCAGCTTACAGAAAACATTAAGTATGCCATCTGGTCCTTCTGGCAAAAGGTAAAAAAAAATAACCATTATTGCTTTTAGGGAAACTGTGATACATTGCATTTCAAGACATTTATAAAATAGTCTTATGGAAACAACTATTTAATCCTGTTGCAAATCCTTTATGAATTCCCAAAAGACAAAGCCCACAGAAAGTTTCCCTTTTCCTTCCTACTAAGTTTACTACTGTACTCAATGTGAAGTGCCTGCACATTTGTACTAGAATACGTCTTGATGTAGCTTTTCTGAATGCAACTAACTACTTCTGCTGATGACAGAGACTCAAACTAAAAAAGAAGATAGATATGCAGATAATCCAAAAGGCTTTTTAAAGTCAAGTTTTGCCCTTGTTCCAAGACAAAAAGGAAATAAGTGTGTATGTATTTGACTGTATGTGACCTTTTGATTAGAGAAGTCATTTAACAGTGAGAAAGCCAAAGGAATTGTATTCTGAAGAGCAAAGTCTGCATCATCTAAAGATTTATTATTGTCTTTGCAAAGTAGATATTATACAATCATTATAATTTTCTCTGGTTTATAAGGTCCTTACATTTTTTTACTGTGTTGTTACATGTCCTTGGCTCTTATTTTTTTCTCTTCTTTAATCCTTTTGTTTTATATTTTTTACTAAAGTACTTATGTTTTGCAATGCTGGCGATTAAACCCAGCACTTTCACATTGAGCTCTATTCCCAATCTTTCTTTCTTTCTTTCTTTCTCTTTTTTAATTTTGAAACAGGTTTTATACTAAGTCACTAGGTGGCTAGGATGGGTTTGAGCCTCTTGCCTCAGTCTCCCAGAGTGCTGGAATGACATGTGCACACCACCACATCTGGCTCTGAACACTTTTTATTGGAATATTTTGCTGCTTTCTCTTATCACTAGCCATTAAAACCTCCTCTAACGCAAATACTCATAATAATCCTGGGCTGTATACAAGTAAAATGCAGCTACAGATGGCTATAAACATTATTTGCTCAGCCATACCCTGAATTTAAATATAGACTATTAACTTAGCAAGTGGTCATTTTGTGCCAGGTACTGTTACAAGCACTGACATGTATAGATCTGTTAATCCTTACAGCAGCTCTGAGTGTGCGGATGAAGAAATAGGTTCAGAAAAATAAACGTGGTTGTGTTCCCAGAACTCATGTGCCTGCTCATGGTCAGCACATTTGAACCCAGGCTGTTCTTCTCCAGAGACTGCCGTATTTATTGTCCAAGACATGAGGAAACTGGGTTTAGTTATTATTGACTTTTTTTTTTTTTTTACATTCATCTCATTTATTTTGTACCTGTACATGATGCATCTTGGTTCTCCCCCCTTCCCCACCCCTCCCCTCTGTTCCCTCCCTCCCTATTTACAGCAGGTTTATTCATTGTTATTATTAAATTTTAAATTAGTTTTATTTTCATATGTCTGCATAACTCACATTGAGAGATTTAATTTCACTTTACATCTCTTTTTGGTTTCTTTCATGTGACCTTTATCCTCCTTTTCATAGGTCTTCATTTACAGCATGCATTTGTGCCTTTCCTTCTGTCAACCATTCACCACCCACTTCCTGGTACGGCTTCTTTTGTCCTGTTTTTTCCTATTCCACAGGATCATTCTACAAATCAGCCTTAAAGGCCTGCTATGCCTCAGGTGGTCAGCAGGTCATGGTGTCACATGGAGCAGAAGCCCTGGGGCTTTTTCTTCCCCTTCAGACAATATCTGATAATGGATCTCCTACCTCTTTGTCACCTTTATCAGTGCTACTGCATAAAACTTTGTAAATCCTCCATAAAAACTGTCTGTTGCTTGCTTCTGTTTCCATTTGCAGATGGAGCAAAGACAGTGACAGTGCTGAGAACATGTACATAGACATGATGTTGTGGAGACATGCTCGGCGTCTTTTAGAAGATGTTCGATTAAAGGATCTTGGCTGCTTTGCAGCTCAGCTTGGCTTTGAGCTGATTAGTTGGCTGTGCAAGGAACGTACCCGTGCTGCTCGAGTAGACAACTTTGTGATTGCCCTGAAAAGACTCCACAAAGATTTCCTTTGGCCACTTCCCATCATCCCAGCCTCTTCTGTCAGTTCTCCTTTCAAAAATGGAAAATACCGAACAGGTAATGTACGCCTCTTGCCATTTTTTTCCAAGGAGAACTGTATTTTACTACAAGTATTTAGACATTTTGCTGTTAGTTGATATTCAAGGAAGTCTTTTCATTCCAAATTCAAGCCAATTAAAGCTAGCTTTCTGTATAAGAGTTGGAATACCCACCATTTTGACCAAGGATTTAATAAAGTAGGACTCATGTTTCTTAAGTCCTTCAATCCTGAAAGTCTGATTTATAAATCTACTGTTCTATATAAAAAAGTTGAAAACTGGCTGAAGTTAAAAGCTACCATGCTTATCTTATTTTGGGAAGGAAGTTTGTAACCCATTAGTCAGGGGCTTCAAAATAAGCTAAATTGTGATTTACCAGACAGAATTCATTTCAGGAAAACAGTAAAAATTATCTTCAACAGCTTCACTCATCTTCTAAACTAGGAGAAGTCAAAGTGAAACTGCATATTTAAGTATAAGAAAAATTAAAGAGATAGGATTTTTTAAAAATTCAGGTCTTTCATGAAGACTGTCCTAATTATGAAAACTTAAACAAAAACTTTTTATTACAACATTTGGAAATTTCGTATCATCCCTTAAAAACCAAAACAAATTATATAAGAAAACAGAATAAAGTTTTGCCTAGTTCCAGGAAGACATACAATATAACTGTTAAATGGCATTGTATGATCAGTGTATTTGTTTTAATTCCATATTCCCAGTTTTTGGGCATGTGATACAATGTAGGATAGCAGTTGACTTTAAATTGATAGTATACATTAGGCAGGTGGGAAGGATAAAAGAACTGAATTGGAAATGGTACTGAGTGCACCTTGAATTTCTCCTACTTTTTGTTTGTTCTTGGACCTAATCTACAGTAGGAGAGCAGCTGTTAAAGTCTCAATCAGCTGACCCTTTTATAAACCTTGAGATGGATGCTGCTGTCTCTAATATCCAACGGAGTCAGAGCTGGCTTGGCAACATTGGCCCAGCCCATCATGATATAGACACAGCCTCATCCCATGGACCACAAATGCAAGATGCTTTCTTGTCACCTTTACCTACTAAAGGTAAGTGCCATTTTGTCCTAGCTCTTCAGTTTCTTTAGAAATAGTATTTCAGGTGCTGTTAAGGCTGAAACCTTCTCCAACTTACCCGGGACAAGGGAGAGCGGCGCTCAAGGACGACAAGAGACCAGATTCGATGCAAAAGCAACAAGCTGTTGTTAACAGAGCTCTGGGCCAATACTTGTCCCACGCAGGAGACAGTAGTAAAGGCCCCGAACTACAGAAGCGAAGGGTTTTTATGGGGAAGGGGAAAGGA
>PVJO010013327.1:0-52207 GCA_004026905.1 Hystrix cristata
ATAAAGTGGGAATAGTTCAAAGAGTACTTCTGCTTTTGTGTGTGGGATAGGTTTGCACACTGCATGTGCTCCGGTGGCCAGAGAGGACCTTGCCGAGCTGTCTAATCCAATGCTCCTCAAAGTGAGGTTCATGACTGTCAATATTAACATCAACTCAGAATTTATCCAAAATGCAGCCCTGACCTTCTGAATCAGAAACACTGGAGGTGGGACCAGGAATATGTATTTTAGGTATGTAACTACTCCGAAGCCTACTAATGCCTGAGAATCACTGTTCTCATCTACTCCATGACCTTTCCTCCTGCCTTTTTAAGACATGTCTCATAAATTCCACACCATCTTCCTGGTAACCAATTCACATTTTTAATCCCAGATCAGCTTAATCCTTTCATATCTATAGAGATCATGGGAATAATTTACCATTCTGAAATGTTTCAGATATTTATTAAAGGATGGTTTTTAAAAATTTATTCATTTAACTCATTTTATAGCATCAGAATTTACGTAATTATTTTTGAAAGTTAAAAAGGACTTTCTGATAAAGAGTGCTATTTAAAATTTAGATGGAGATTCTGGTTAAAATGGAGAAGGAAGTATTTTGGTACAGATATTTAAAAATCATATTAAAAACTTTAGCAATTTAAATAAATGTTTTGGTAATACTTTAGAAATATTAAAAATTTCAATTTTGTTTAGATTCTTAGGCTTTCTTTCATACAAGTGGCAAAAACCAGTGGCAGCAAAATATATAAAGATGGAAAATACAATAAAAAGTTGACTGACTACCAAACAATGATGGACTAAAATATTACAAATCTGGATGGAGGTTTTAAAATTTGAGAAGATTAAGAAACCTGTCAGGAAATAAATTCTTTTCCTATCTCCAAGTACTCATATTTTGTTTCAAAAATACACCTTCTCATTATTCCTTCGAAAGGAAGAGCATATCCAGGCAACATGAGTATGTGAAAGTCGTCTCTATACCACTCGGGTACCCATTTTCCTCTGCCTCTACTCTCTTCTAGTTAGGGCCACTTTAGTCCTCTAATTAGGTTCCCATTTGCACTGCTTTAATCACTCTGTTGTATTTGTGAACGTGAAAATGGCTTCTAATTTTTCGTTTACTCTCCCTCTGTTAACACAGCAAATTTCAGAGATCGTGGGATTTCATAGCAGACTTAGCCAGATAAAAGTTGGCCCTTGGCACCTGGTGATTGGAATTGGCTGGGGAAAGCAAAAGTTTGACTTAGCTGAAAAGAAGGCTGTGGAAGAGGAGATAGAGGAGGGAGGCTGCGAGACACCCAATAGCACAAAGGATGTTTTGAAAGAAGGCATTTCTGTTTCGGATGTCATAAATTACTAATCATTCTTTCATTCTTTGTAATAAACGTTTATGGAGTGTTTGCCCTATCCCAGGCTTCTGACCTTTTTTCTTAAATGGCAGGCATTCTAGATGGGGCAGAAAACTAACTCGAGCAGCAGCACACAACTTAGAGAGACATCTGATTTGGATTTGGTAAAGGAGACAGTTATCTTCCCAGGGAAAGTGAAACTTCAGTTGAAATCTGAATGGTAGTGGAAGAAACCACCCAAGCAAAAATTGTGAGTGAGTGTGTGTGTGTGTGTGTGTGTGTATGTGTATGTGTGTGCCAATGTGTGTGAGATGTTCTGTTACAAGCCTAAAGACCAGCATGGGAAGAGGATGGAGTTCAGAGAAAAGAGCTCGGGTTCTATCACAAGGAAAACCTAAAGCAGTAATGACCTTTGGGGTTGATAGTGGGGGGAGGAAGGGTGAAACAATTGGTTGGTTTATTTGAAAAATAACCCTGGGTGCAAATCTGCAGATTTGAGCAGGGCAAAAATGCAGCTCAGACAATAGTGAACTGATATTATGGAGCAGACACAAAGTGACAGGAGTAAGGGGAGTGAGGCAAAGGAAAGGCTGGGTAGGGAAAGGCCTGTGAAGGACCACCTTCCAGAGCAGGCTGCAATCTCTGTACCAGCGGTAGCATCCTGAATATTGCTTACTGAGATCATATCCTACAACATGTTTAAGGAGCATGGGCACTGCTTCTATCCCAGGACTATTTTGATTTCAGAAATCCAAAAAAAAAAAAAGACCTGAAATGTTTTTTACAAACTTTTTTTGCAAGTACTGGGATGAATCCAGGGCACTCTATATCACTGAGCTACACCTCGACGAGGAGCAACTTCCTTCCTATGTCCCAGACAGTCGACATGCACTAAGCTGCTCACCCTATAGAGGAAGAAAAGAGCAGCAGTTGGAAATCACACAAGTTTGAATTTCAAGTTTACCATTTCCAACCTGGATGAACTCAGGTAACTCCTTTAACTTCTCTGGACCTTAGTTTCTTAATCTAAAATGAAGGATGATAATAATAATAACAGTACCAATATCCTTAGTAGAGAGTACCAAGTTAATTCATAAAAATACTTAGAAAAGTACCTGGCATACAGTAAGCATCAGATGGAAGCTATTTTTATTACCCTTATGGCAATTAAGAAACCAAATACTTGGAGGTTGAGATGGAGAGTCTAAACCTCAAAAACTACAACAAATTCTATAAGGAATACCATGGGTCCCTTTCCTCCTCGAAGTTGGGAAAAGCACGCATGCACTTGCTATCACAAGCTACTGTGGATTTAGCATCCCGCTTTACTTAAAATTACTGTGTCTGGAATTACCCACCCCCACAAAAAAAGCAAACATTTTCAAAACATTTTAAGACTGGATTGAAAAACAGAAACCATATCAAAAACCTTCAAAAGCATACCAGACATGTCTCCATATTGGTCTGTCAGCTCTATTTTAATGGGGTTAAACAGTATCTATCCATTGATGAGGTAAGTCTTCCTTTCATTAATATTTCATGTGCAAAATGTTTACCACAGGAGTATTTATTTCTGGGCATGACCGCATTTATTAGAACAGTTGATCAGAATGAGTGTTCAGTAAATATTTGTTGGTGATTATAATTACAATTCATGACAACCATGACCTTTTTATAGTTCCTGTTTACAATGTACTTTGAAAGCACCCATTAAGTCACACTGACAGTCTAACAGCATACTAAAACCATCTAGTTCACGAAATAGTTCTTAATGATTTATTTAAACATTTTGGTTTGGTTTTACTTTTCTTTAAATTAGAATTTGAATCACTGATGCTACTTTTCAGGATGCAGGTTATGTTTCTTTAGGTTCTCTATCAGATAGAAACCTCTCTTCCAGAATCATGTATTCATTCTGATTTCATTATTATTTTTGTAATGTTTTAGAGTAGAGATACTATTTTTATGAGCAACACAATAAATGAAAGATGAACACACTTATTTACAAGAAAGCAGGAAAGTTTGTCAAGTATAATGGAATTCAAAATATTTACTATTTCTTAACTTCTACACACTAATTCCAACTAGTGAAAAAAGGCAAGTTTTGAATTTATAGAGAAGATGTCAAACATTTCAGTTGTTACGGTCAGTAACTTAATGTACACCCCAAAGATAAAGCACTGTGAAAGATAGTCTTCTAATTCAGATGAAAGTCAATGAGAAAAATCTTGTGTTTATGATTCAAAAATCCTTATTTTTGGTTTTATTCTAGCCAATCTCTGCTTGCCCATGTATCAGGAAAGTAAAAATTACTGTTTTTTAAAAGACAAAGCTTGGAGACTTAAAATGTATCTTGTTTATTCTCTGAAGAAATTACTGGGATATTTCTTTTCTATTAATTTGATAATTTGCAGGATATTAATATTGAAAATTTACTTCATAGCTGTTGTAGTCATGTCCCTGAGACTTATTTACTCTCATTTCTCATAATCTTCAGAAATATGTGTCTGGAAAAATTTAAGGAGTCATAGCAATGCCAGACCTCATATCCAGACCCATGTTGATAAACCAGTAACTCCATTATCTATTAAGGGCTGTCACTTCAAAAATATTCCAGTTGACTTGAAAACCGAAATGAGGTCAGAAGGTACACTTAAACTTTTACCAGTTTCCTCAAATAATTTAAAGTATGAATAGTAAAATAAATTGAAAATTTACAGGCTATTACATTTCAGACAAGGATCTGAGTACTTTAATAGAAACACATCATCATAAGTCTATTCATCTGCCTCAGGTCGTATGCTATCAGGCAGTCCCATAGACTGAGGTGTGTGCTGTAAATACCTCCTGCAAAGGTCGGTGACTGTGACACAGGATGCAAGATTGGGAACCAGCAGCTTTCAGAGGTTACTGGGCACCCCATTAGTATCTGGCTAACTGTATCCCCCTTCTTTGTTCTCTAAAATTGAAAAAATGTATTTTTCCCAAGCATTACAGACCTATTGTATAATGCAGAAATGTGATTGTAACAATTATTGATCTGGGAGTGTGTCTCATGTTGCCTGGCATACATGAAGTCCTGTGTTTGATCTTTGGAGCTACAAATTTAATTAATTCATTAAAGCAACAAAAAAATGCAATATTCACAGAGATCATGCTATATTCCTGGAATTGTCCTGAGAGCTTTAAATAGAGTAACTTTTTTTGATGTTCATTTTAATTTATTGCAGTTATTATTCCCATTTTACAGATGAGAAAAATTAGGGTTAGGGGAATTAAAGAACTTACCCTAAATTCCTAGCAAGCCATTATTACAGACAGAATTTGAACACAGCTCCTCTAATTCCAGATTATTGGTAACAGGATGCTCACAAAATATTCTGAGGTTTTGAAGTTTAAATTTCACACCTCCAATTAGAATCTTCATGACAATGAAACAGGATTTTGGAGGGTTTTTTGGCGGTATCATCACTGAGCATCTATTTTTCCCTATGTAGGTGAATACGACAACAGTGTCTATTTCAGTTTGTATGCAGATTACATGAGATAAAGCATATAAAGTGCAATGCCTAGCACTTAGTATTTGTTCAATGAGTGCTTGTATACTAAAATATGCTAAAATACCAATAATAATATCCAGTTGTTAAGAACAGTGTAAGGAGAAGGCAACTTCTGTGAATATAAGTTTCAAGGTATAAAAAGAAAAATATCCCTTAAGAAAATTCTGTATTATCTGGTCGAGGATTCAAGCAAATACCAATTCTGTATTATCTGGTCGAGGATTCAAGCAAATAATGTGCTTTTGGGAAATCAAATAATACTTAACATTAGTTTTTAAGTAGTCATCTAAATAGTTTTTTCTCTGTAAACCCTTGAAAGATCCAATTTTCAAAATACTACATTCTAATGTAAGATTTAACACACTTCTGGGTACATAACCCTCAGAATATGCTGGGAACTGTGTTACTGATAATACAGGGGTTGAGTCCGTTACTGACTTTTTCCTCCTTGGAACACTCAAATGAGAGCCATACAATTGCCTCCAAAAGTAAGTCCTCACACTCAGGGCAGCTGTAGCATCAAGTTCAGGGGCAGACAGTTTTGTTTGATTTTTCACAATCTGGAGAACAGACTCAAGTCCAAATGCAGAAAAAACCCCTTTCCAGATTTACAGAAAGGTGAAAGAGTGATTTAACTTGTCCAAGTTGGCTCTCTCAGGACAAGAGATGTGGGATTTTCTCTCCCTTTTTCCTTTTTCTCTCTTTTTTTTCATTGCCTCGATAGCTGCTTTCAGCAACAGAAAGGCACAGCTGCCACAGGTCTCAGGACTGAGGCGTGAGGCCCAGAGAGTCTCTTTTCCAGCTGAGTTCAGCTCCAGATCAAGAACCACTCGGCCAGGAGCAGGAAGGTGGCACTTGGACAGCCCTGAAGAGTCCCACAAGGAGCCTGCTAGTGACTCTCCAGCACTTGAAATGGGGCCCGTCCAATGGAGGAGCCGAATGTGTGAAATACAGAGTACGAAGAATTTATATGAAAAAACAGAATTGAATGTGATGCAAGCTTTTCTGTGACTCACCATCTGTGGTTTACTAGCATTTATACTGCATAACTATGATATGATTAGTTTCCCTGGAGTCTAAAAAGGGAATTCATTTTACCAACTTTACAGATAATAATAAGTGTGGATAACAGGGCAGGCTTCCATGTGCCAGCCACTGCACAGAGCATGTTTCGTTCATTATCTCACTTAACTTGCTCTATAAAAAGTTACACTATTAACTCCTTTTATAGATGAGCTGACTCAGTCACAAAGGATTTCAGCAACTTGTTTTAAGATTTCACAGCTGACGCCTGGTTATATAAGGGTGTCTGTCTGATTTTAAAGATCAAGCTGATACAAACTTATTTCTAAGGATTCCTAATCAATCACTTGAGTATAAGCAGTGAATTGCACTACATATAAAAAAATAACAAAAATACTTTTTAAAATTCCTCTAAATCTCTGTGGGGTAAAAGCATATCATTTTTCAGATAAAAAGTACTCCTAAAGCATTTGACCTTATCTGCTTCCCAGAAAACGCAGTCAAATTGTGAACAAGATGAAGTGTTTTCTTCTGTTACTGAATGCAAGAACTTGGGTCAAATTGTACCTGCAGGTACGTAGAATTCAATTACATTTGATTTATTGTTAAATCACTTATGTCAGTAACTGAATCTGTTAGAGGAAAAGATTAACACTGAAGTATTTAAGGATGCACTGTGGAGTTATAAAATATATCTTCCCTTTATTTTACTTCTGAAGCTATTTACATGCTTGACAAAAGAGTAACTGTCTTTATTCAACTTGGGGAAATGTGTGAAGCCGTGGTTATCTGGATACGTATTTCACTATAGGAGAGGACAGTGACTAGGGGGGTAGTCAACAAATTTTGATAGGCAGATGTCTGGGAGAAAAATCCTAGAACGATACTTGAATTCTATTCTAAGCAATAAGCTTCTTCTAAAAAATGGATATTGTCTGAGAACTGAGAGTAAAGAATCCTCTCTCTGTTCATCAGTTTTATATGTCTAAAATAGTGGCATGAAATTGACAGTAGTTAATAAAACAGGAAAGAAGGAAAAACAAGCAAAAACACAAATAAAATCCACTATAAACCCAGCAATAACTCAAAGCAGGCCAGAAATTGTTAACTAGGTCAAAGAATTATGTTCTCGATTCCTTTCTTCTGGGGATATATAAAACGGCTCAAAAATGTCATTTCATTTATCTGTACATTTGTTCCCTGGAGGGATGGAGCTTGATAGTGATCCCCATTCAGCAAGAGATAAAACAGAAGCAGAAGTGAGTGCACTGACTTGGCCCAAGTCTGCTAACTAGTTTGTAATAGCCATTCAAAGCCCTCCAACACACATCCAAGGGAGAGCAAGTGGAAGACCGAGAGGGTGCCAAACCGTCTAGAAAGTTTCAAAGAGGATAATTCAAAATTCACAGAAATTTAGTAGAAAACAATTTTGAGACTCTCTATCTTTAACAAAGTTATCACAAATTTCCATGGTACACGCTTACGAAAAGAAATTGCAAGGATCATACTCTAGTTGGCCACTGTTTCTGTATCACATACCATTCCAGAAATTAACTGTTGTGGGAAATGTCCTGACTTCACCAAAATTAAATCAAACCAATAATGTGAGACTTCTATCAGTAAAGGGAACAGAAGAAATTTAAGCTCAGTTTCTAAGCAATTTGTCAGGATGGTCTCTAATTTAAAATATGTCAGACTAAGCACAGAGGAAAAACTTTAACAAAATATTTTAAAGTTTCAGCTGACATTAAAAATAATATACTCAGGATTTCCTCTCAGTCAAAAATTTTAACAAAAGAAAACTTTTAATAAAGGAATCATTATGTCCTCTCAGCTGGTGCCATTATTCCTCTTCATTGGAATCGTCCTCTGGTTTCTCTACCCTACATTCATATGTCCAATTTTGTTAACCCCTCACAGGAATTCAGCCCACCTTTATTTAATCCTCTTCAGTATTTTTATAGCATTCAGTGTCTTCAACATGTACTAATTTTAATTCTTATTCTTATGTACTCTAAAAAAGTCATCTATACTGAAAAACTTGTCACACAATGATACTGTTAAATATCAACTGAGTCCTCACCAATGGGATGACACAATGTTAAATGTCTTACACATATCATCTCATTTAATCTTTTCAATCACCTTTTAAAGTCAGCCTACTTAAGAAAAAAGAATGAAAGTTACAAAAACCCATTCCAGGAGAGGGGCTCGTTCATTAGAGAGGCCAGATAAGGCACACTGAATAGAAAGAGGGGTCAAATCATGGAGATCCTGGCATAAGCTAGCTAATGAATCAAAACTTCATGCTGAAAGGCCTGGGGAGATGGTCATGGACTGTTAGCTAACAGGAAATTATAGAAAAGGAGCATGCTGACGTGAATGTCAATGTCCAGAGTGGATACCACGCTGTCCTGGACTTTCCTCTCTATGACTTCCCATCATTCGTCATCCTATTTTTAAAATCTGGCCTGTCTTGACCCCCATATTACCTGGTTTCTTTATGTCCTTATTCCTTATATTAGTTGATACTTTCTCTTTCTACTACTTCCACATATCACTAGTTTATTCTGTTTAAGATCTGTTATGCTTTTATAAGTCATATACATTGAAAGCTAAGCTTGTCCACATGTAGTTAGAGGAGTGAAATAATGATGAATATGATATAGCTTCTAGTATTCCAATAGAAATTTGGGGTTATTATTTTTTTATCTTATAAGTAGATATTGGTGAATCTTTTATATTTTTCTCCCTTGGGTACTAAATTATTTTTAACCACATGTAACTCTCAAATGACTTCAAAAATATCTCAGATGTATAGATCCTAACAGGAGAAAGAGCTCTTACAGAAATTAAACACACATATACGTAGCCCTCTTATATATAAAAAGTGGAGCACTGTTGGGGCTTGGGCTTGGGTAAGTAGAACATCAGTCCCCGTAACACCTGCTGGGCAGTAAGGAGGGGAAGAAATTATCTTGTTGGAGGTAAAAGGGACTTTCCACACCCATTAAATTATACCCCACAGGCAGACACCTATCAACTGACCCTGACTATGGAGAGCAGCCACTCTTTCCACCTGGGGCTGCAGAATGTGTGGGAAGCTCTCTTGGCTGTCAGATAAAGCCACGCATTCATTTTATGTGCCCAGCTCAAAAGAGGCTTAACTACCCACTCATTTTTGTACAGTGTCCCAAGCCTCAGCCCAAATAAAAAAGCCCATCTCATGAGTTGGCAAGTGCTGTTTAAAATTTTCCTCAAAAAGGAATTCCAAAATGATATTTTAATCTAGAATGTCTTGAATTCCAAGGCACTAGAAATAATATCATTATCACAATTTGTTTTCATCCAACTTCGTCTTTAAAGAAAACAAAACAACTTATAGCTCTATGAATAATAAAACCACCTATCTGTCAGCTTTAAGAATATAAGTTTAGTTTGCATTCGATTCATTGTAATTACTACTTTTTGGTCAACGATTAAAGTAGTATCTCCTACAGCAGCCCACAGGCTGCACATACTTCACCCAAGGGGGCTTTTGAATAAAGTTCCTAAAGATAATCTCTTTTAGATTTTCTTCTGTGTATTTAAAATGAGATAAACTCAAAAGTTCATTGAAAACACAAAGGCTATTTCTACTCTATCCTTCTACTAGGCAGATTGTAAGGGTTCTGTAAATGTTACTAGTTAGTATTTTCCTTGGTTCTCTCGTAATTAATCTCATCTATCCCTGACATGGAGTGCAAACCCAATTACAACAGATTTTGGAAAAAAAGTCAAATTAAGTGTGATATGAACAGACCACGAAAGCCTAAAGATAGAGATCAGATGAAGACAAATGAGTTATCTGAACAGAACCTACTCATCTCTACTCATAATTTTATCATTGTTCCCTCTTGACTAAAATGTTCATCTTTATCTAATTGTGTAATTTCTCTCTGTGTTTAACTATTCCGATACATTATTTGATCCCTTCTAACATCACATATTCATGCAAAACTTGTACGACTGTAGAAATAGCATTGAAATTGGCCCACAACTGAATATTACTTTTACCATTTACTGGCAGTGTAATCTCAAGAGAAATTTCTTTACAAATCTAAACTGTATTTGTCCACAGGATTTATGGAAGGATTAATTGAGGTGGTCCTTCCCTAGGCTGAGTTCAACATATAGTAAGAACTCAATAAAAGCCCCATTTTACGAATGAAGTTCCACATTAGTGATCGAGATATCTCACCCTCTCATGAAGATTCTGTGATAACCTTGTACTATACTTTTCTTAAAACATCTTTATTTATTTATAACCTTTGAAATAAACTTGTTCAAGCATGATTTATTTTACTGGAACAACAAATGGCACCCGCTACATTTGCTTATTTGCCTTCATGCATCCACAATACTCAACCACCTCTTGAGTGAGAAGTTGTAATACACATTCATTCACAGCTCCAAGGTAAGCCCATTAAATTCTATGATAAACCACTGTGACTTGCTGGTGGATCAGGAATAATTGTTTCTTCTTTTGTGTCTTGTTAAGAAACCTAAGGAAATTAATCTTTCATTTCTCTGATTACAGGAAGTTCTTTTATTTGGACATTATTTTGAAAGATATCAGAATATTTAGGGCTGGATACTAATTTCTTCTTCTTCTTTTGAATAGTAGTACACAGAATCTTACTGAAAAACCTTGTCCAACACTGTAATGTAGTTTGAAAACCATATTCCAGCTAAGTTAATATTTGCTTATTTGATTTTTCTAATATAAAAGTTGTTTTAGAAAAACAGTATAGTAGAAAACCAAGACAAGGACGCAGACGTAAAACCAATGGGGACATAAAGTCTGAATTGCAGAATTCGATGAGGGCATGCGGGCTGTTCTCAAGGTGAGAACTTAAATACACACAGTGTCAAGTTTATAAAAATTCTTCAAATTCCACAAATTCAGTTCCCGCAAAAAAGTCAAGGGGTATCTCACCTTTTACTCTTATTACTTGTATTTTGGGAGGTGAATGCTTATACTCTTTATGATAAATGTTAACAAGTCTTTTTGCAGTCATCAGTACATGAGCAAGGTTCCTAAGCAATACTATGAAGATAGAAACCAAGGAAAGGGAGTGCAGTATTGTATTTCGAACGGTTTGCAAAACAGTTGATCTAATGTATATTTAGTCATCCACATGATTTTTACTGTACTGCCTAGTAATTAGGTGTGAATGCTTAGCTGCTCATGTAAATGAGCATATTGCAACTATCACAAATATAATGGTGTTTTTGGAAGATCTTACAATTTACAAACTGTGTTCAAATATATTATTCCATCTAATTAATTTTATCTTTCTCTTTTTTCTTAACAACTTTAGTATTTTAAGGGTCAGGTGAAGGGAAGACAGAGCAAATACTGTCAGACTGAAAAGGAACCCTGAGATTCAAAGTACCTTAGGGAAGCGTGTGGTTTAAGAAATACTGAGAAAGGCTGAGAGTCCTACCAATCTATGTTGAAACCATGGCTCTACCATGACTTTGCTCTGTGATCTTGTACAGCATTCCAACATTTTCTAAGTCAGCATTTTTTTTCATCTGTAAAAGGAGTGTGAGAGCCAGACTGCCACAGATCGACAAAGACCAAAACGTGCTATACTTTCTGTTCCTGTCCCTCCCCAGTTGCAGCAAAGATTGGATACATTTAGCAAGCCTATGAAACACCTAAGTCAGAATCAAAATCATTTTTTTCTTTGACATTCCATCTCAATTTTTAACCCAGAAGTGAGAACATTTCTATCTCACGTCCAAGAGTTCTCATCCTTCCTGCTACAGGGCCTTCAGAAAGCAGGACATACACAAGAGGCATAATGAGGTCTAGTTTCTCTTCACCTAGGGAAAGCCAGCCTTTGCTCTTTCTAGTGAGATTCATCCACCAAAATAAGGTGAAATAGGATGGAATAGACTCTGGATAGGAAGAGGAAAGGGGAAGGAGGAGGAGAACTCTGTAAATTTTTACTGCTTCGGAGAGATGCCAGACATACTGAAATCAGGACCCAGCAAGTTATTTTCCTTATAGCGCTAATATGACATAGGGCCTGAGGTCATGGTCCCTTCCTCTACACATTATTTAGGATTAGACTTTGCCCAAGGTTCCACAAGTTAGGATTTGATCTAGGCCATCAATTATGAGGAAGAGTTTTCTATATTACTCAAGAACAATTCCAAATTCAATACCCCCCCACAATCATCTTATGCACACACATGCACACACATGTGCGCGCACGCACACACACACACACACAGAGTATTGGGAAATACGCTTGCTTCTAAATATCTTTCATTATTATCATGGAATAATGATATCAGCCATGTCACAAGATTATGACAAAACTAAACTGAAATAATAAAACATTGAAATTACCAACTGCTAAAGAAACATTGTTATCTAATATCACCCATAAATTAAGTTCGCCAGATGGTCTTCAGATTAGCTGCATGCTGCAGCCCTTAGCAATATGTGCTATTATTGAGTACATCTTTACAGTTAGAACACAACTGTGCACCCCATTATTTGGGGGCTGCAAATAGTCTGCCGGTGAAGGTTAATTCACCAAATATCAGTCCATCAATAAATGAAGGTATATATTCATACACATACATCTATCATTTCACCTTTGTCTATTTGTGTTTGCATATCTGTCTATATAGTTATAATTTTAATATAGTCCTTCAGACAAATTCTGTTCAGAAACAGCTGTTTTGACTATCCTTCCTCATACAATGCCGGTCTCATTTGGCATAAAATTTTATACCTCATCTTCAGTATACTTTACTCAGATTGACAGTACCCATGAAATGATCTTTCCCACCCACTGGGACTTCTGGGCCATCTTGGCAGTGAGTTGGCTTTCAATACTTGGGGCTATCTGTCATAGTTCAGTCTTCCTGAGTAGATACAGTCTTGACATAAGTGTTAATTCCAAAACTACATACTACAAAATAATTAATGAGGGGGCTGGGGATTTAATGAGGGCTCAGTGGTTAGAGCGCTTGCTGCAAGCACAAGGCCCTGAGGTTCAATCCTCGGCACCAAAAAAAAAAAAAAAGAGAGAGATTTGTAACCTTCATTTCACAGCTATTTTCCCACTACATCGTAGATGCCAGTGAATGTCCACATTACAAAAAAGGAACCAAATACTTACACCTAGTTCCTCAACACAGAATGGTCGGCTCACTTGTGGTGCTACAGAGATCGAGGGGATACTGTATGAGGAAGAAGGTCAAAAGCTGTGAATTCCCACCCAGGTCCTCCTCGCTCTGATGTGCTTAGTTTGCAAGGGAACATCTATTTATAGTGCAATCTAAGTGTTTGTGGGCAGATGCTAGTCTTCTCCTTGTACAATGACATAAAGAAAAAGAGCAGAGAACAACAGGAGGCAAAATAAAATGATAAAATGAAATTGGTTGGCTGAAAATAAATTTTGCAATGCTACAGATTTCCAAAAGCTTTGGAGGAGACAGCCACTCAGTACGACTCATGGAGATCTAAATTTGAAGATCAAGTACAAGAGATCTAAAGTACAAGTCCTCAAATCCCAAACTCCTAGACAGTAAGTCCATGACTTATGAACATTCCAGTTGTGAATTTTCACAGCTAGAATGGACCTTGCATCACCAACATCCCTAGATGCAAAGAAATCGCGGAAGTAGCTCACATGTCTGCTGGACTTTGTCACAGCTGTGCTGCTGTGTGCTTACTGTACAGTGCAATAGTGTCCACTAGTATAGTGCTCAGTCACAGCCCAGGATGTCCAGAAGCAAGAGGAAAAGCAGCAGTGATGTGGAGAGGACTGCTAGGAAGGGCAAAGCAATAACCATGGAAACAAAGGTGCAAATAATTGAGAGATTGGACCAAGGTGAAAAGATGGTAGACATTCCTCCACCATCTCTTGCTCACCCTCCCTCCTCCAGACAGTAACTCTCCTCTTGTCAGTTCACTATGTGTATTCCCTATATGCCAGTTTTGTACTGTACTGTACCACCATTTTAAGGAAACTGTAAAAGTAAAAGTAGTTTATTTACAGTGTTTTTATGGGTGTGTTTGGTTTTTTACGCTTTACATTGTATATTTGTGTCAAAGGTGTGTAAGACTTACTTTGTCAGACTTACAAACAAATTGGACTTATGAATATTCTCCTGGAAAGAAACTCATTCCTAAGTCGAGGTCTTTCTGTATTTTTCACAAAGTGGTCCAGGGCAGCATTCCTTACCTGCTACACACATTTATCAAGCAACCATCTACGTCCCTGAGAGATAATTCAACCTGTAACATGAGACACTGAGTGAAACAAAGGAATAGTTAAACGAAAGTAAACCTGCTGGTGTTAGCAGGCATGGGAAGATGAGACCTTATTCAGCAATTTTTTTTTCCTTCCCTGAGAACACATTACACTGAGGGATGTGAAGAAGGACAGCAGACAACCTATAGTTAAGAATTGAAAATCAGACTTGTACATAATTACAAACAAAATAGTGTATAATAAACATCCTCAAAAGAAGTACAAAGAACATTTAAGGCTTGAAAAGAGGGAGCAGCTGTAAGAGTTGAAGTATTTAAGGCAGACTTCATGTTCCTAGGAGGTACTACTTCAGAAGGTTCACATAGGAAAAGGTGCAAATCCCACCCAAGTCCATTTCCTGTGTGCGTACTGACCTTGTTTCAGATGTCCACTCTGCTCATTCAGGCCCAAACCTCTATGAACAACAGAAACAGGCTTTCTCTCGCCTTTCCTTTCAATTACACCTGGCCTGATCACTACACATTATTCCTTTGGGAAGCTTTCTGTGACTCCCAAACTCAACTTGGTCACTGTTCCATCACAACAAGTTGCACCTGTTTTTCCCTGCACCAACCAAGATTCCTAATTTTGCATTGACTTGACTGGCTTTCCAAGTTAAGATCTGCCTTCCTTTCTGGATTTCCAGGTCCACAGGGAGGGAACACTGCCTCGTTTCAGACAGAGACACAGACAGAGACAGAGGAAGAAGGAAATGTGCATTGAATTAACTCCATGCAGGAAGACATGAAGATGACTGGGCAGGAGGAGCTGTGTCCCAGGGCTACTGTGGAGAAAAGACTCCAATAGGAGTTTACGAGAGAGAAGGACAGAAGGCATCTGTGCTGGTTACTCAGCTACTGTCTCTCATCTTTACGCCCATCCTTCTGTACTCTGTTTTCTGAGGCTGACTCTGTGGCTCATTCAACAAACTACACTTCTCTTTTGCCACCTGCAAACTGTTTCCATTTCCTAAAGAGAGCCCTGGGGAAGGTTAGGAGGCAGGAGAAGGGGGGGCAGCACTCACTCCTACCTGCTCTCCAGGCCTTTCCAACTACAGAGCCCAGCAACAGCACTTTCCTACATGCCCAGCACCAGCCTTACCATACCCTAGCACCAACAGCAGCTAGCTAGTGGTGCCCCGCCTAAAAGTTCTCAGATACTCACAGAAGTCAGATGGTACCCTTTGCTCAAGGCCAAGTCCCAACTCTGTGAATCTCTCCTCCAAGCTTCTGGGCTCTAAAACCTACCTTTCCCTTTAATTTATCTCACCTTAAACCTACAACTTCTGGCAGTTATTAGTTTTGTAAACCAAGGGTACTTTTTCCAGTATCCCAACCCCAAACCTGTTTGAATAATTTCCCACATTAAAGCATCTCTGTTAGACTAACTTCTATGATCTTGGCCACCGATACAGTACTGACAGTGAGCAGACAAGTTAGGTAGCTAATGCAGTAGTTCAAGAGGCCCTGAATGCTGGAGAACACAGTAAGAATGAAAGAAATGAATAAGAACATTAACTATCAAGCAACACATCCCTATGCTTTGTACGACATAAGTGATTTAATCATCGTAACAATTCTACGAAGTTAGTAATATCAATAGGCCCATTTACATGCAAGGAAACTGAAGCACAAGAAGTTAAGAAACTGGCACAAGATCACCAGAAAGTAAGTGGTGAAGGAAGATAAAAGAAAACTGCTTCCATCTAAGTAAAAAGTCAGGCTTTAGGCATATCAGCATATAGTCCTCTTACTCAGTTACCTGGCTACAGCAATTACTCACTGAAATAACAGAAAACCTATAAAAGGCAATGCAACAAAACTAAAAAATGGCAGGAGTACAAGGGAAATAGATTCATTTTGACAAGGGAATGTAGGAAAGCTCCATGGAAAAGTTAGTATATAAATATTTAATACACCCTAGGCACTTGAATTTGCAGTTGTTAAATGTTTTCATTTTCTTATTGGTATTTTGAAATACTTTAATTTAAAAGGGAAATAAGCTAAAAGGTGCAGCTGAGCAGATATAATCTCCATACATTTATATTTACTGAATGAGTGAAGTTAAACCACCAAAAACGTAGTGGAACAAAGTGAAACAAAATAGATATTCTCATTCAATCTTTCCTTTTGGAGGGGTTTATTAAATGCTATGAACACTGAAAATTAAATTCTTGAAAATTATTTAGAGCAGCTCAAATATATAACCCAACTTTATAAATGATGAAAGAAAGGTCAGACTCTGGTGTTTATATTCACATCTGTCTACATATTTAAATAAAAGGTAAGTAAATCTAGAGACCACAAGCTCAAAATTAAACATGAATTTGAAGAAAATATCAGATGCAGCTGAAATATTTAAGCATCAGTCTACTAAAAAGAATGTTACAAGTTGCACCTTGCCTTCCTGAATTATAATCACTGTTATCAGAAAGAAAAGAGTCAATAAGACATAGGGGTTAGTAGCACATGCTTTGAAGCAGATCATCATGGAGTAAAATCTTGGTGCCACAGATTACTGAAACACTTTAGACAAGTTACTTAACTTCCATAATCTCAACTTCTTTTTCTACAAAATTAGGATAATAATACCACATTGAAATGCTGAGGAGAATATATGGAAGGTGCTAAGCACTCAACATATTAATTCCCATTGTACATGAAAAACGTGAAGTTTATAAATACACATATATGTCTATTATTTAAGCATTATATTAATAAGATTTATAATTATATTAAAATTATGTTAAATTTTAATACATTATCACTATTATTAACAGCTATCAAATCCTTACGGGAACTACAAGGTTTTTTACTTCCCTATTTTACAAGGAAGAAATTGATCCCCCAAACCAATCAGAGTCTCCTTTCCATTTTTCCGTCTCTGAAAAAGGAAAGGCAGCTAGTGGAGGGTGGTGTCAGAGGCAGAAGAGCCCTGAACCGGGCACCAGAAGACTCTATGACCCCAAACAAGTCTCTCTGGCCTTTCTAACTTGGAGATTCTTCAAAACAAAATGGAGATGCTGTCAACTTTCTTAGAGGACTTTGGAGATACTCAATAACATAACACTTCGCAATGTATATAAATGCTTTTTTCAAAATACTCCGTAATCTCCTTTAATAATATCTGCTGATATGGTCTTTAATGGGATCAGTTGGTCACGTATCCTGTCTCCTCAGAGAAGCATGAGATTAACCTTTCTTTACTAGACATTATATATGAAAAGTAAAACAGAACCTTCTTTCCTAGACTGCTGAATTCCCAAATCCAGATATTGAAAATATACTAAGCAAGAAAAAGCTTATTAGCAGCTCTCACTGAAAAGGTTCTTGGAATAGGTATGTTTATTTATCCTGCCCCAGCTCCAGCATACACACCACCCATGAGAACACCAGTTATTGTACAAGAGAGCAACCAAGACCACATCTGGTAAAAGCTCAGCTTTGTATGGGTGGTTGGAGAGGGGACTGCATTGCAGTTTCAAACAGGTACTGCAATTCTCAAGCCTAAAACTCACTGTCGAATTCTGAGGATACACAACTTGCCATTATATCCAAATGAAAATGACATTTTAAAAATCAAAACTTACAAAAGAACTATAAAACGTGGGTACATGTGACATATGCTCTTCTCCGTATACTCTCTGAGTTTAACCAGTGTATTGCAGAGGAAAAAACCCATTGATTTGACTGACTAAACTTGGTTTTGATCTAGGCTCTCTTAGAACTGTGTGGTCTGAAGTCAGTAAACTGTCCTTGCATTAGCACCATCATCAGTAAAATAAGGATCAGGGTGTGTTCATCCTAGAGCTGTTGCAAGAAGTAATTGCCATAAAATACAGTCTCCAGAGCCTCTGCTCAGGGCAGCCTCTCAGAAGTAACGACCTACATAACATCCAGATTTACAAAGACAGAAACTGAACACACTGAAGCTTGTGTTCCTTGGTGGCATCTGACAGAGTTCTTCTGATTATAAAAGCCAGTATATCAGGAACATGATATTAATTTTCAATATATGTGCTCAAGTCAAATCCTCTAAGAGGAGATGCGATGCTTCCTATCTAGAAAAACAATGCAAAATGTTATACCTTGCACACAGTCAAAACAGTTCCAATTGGCTCTCCTCAAAGCTGGCATAGGGAAAAAGAAGTCCTATTTTGTTGGGTACATGGACATGAAGAAGATGCTAAGCCTCCTTAATACAGAGAACTCTCAGTGTACAGAACATTATGGTCATGCTGCCCTTAAGGGCAACTGAAAGGCTTCCAGGAGGTTAATAGTTTCGGAAAGTTAAAAAAAACACATTTTTTTTTTCTTAAAATGGTATTTATTTACTTACTGACTTCTTTGGAAAGAGGCTGCTTTCCCAGCGAAGTGGTATCCACTAAACAAACCTTATGACAAATAAATTAACCAGTATCCTCAACAACTACCCTGTAGGGAAGGTAATGTTAAGGAACATTCATAAGTCAAACTGAAAAATGATACATACAATTTGAGAGCATTTCTGAAAAATGTACAAAGTGGTATAGAAGGCTTATCCCATAAGGATACTATTCTATTTCTAAAACGAAGTTCTTGGTGGATGGGAGAAGAGTCCCTTTGTGCTTCACAGTTCTGCTCTTGGCACAAGTAGGGTAGCAGTAGCCTGCAGATATGGCCTAGGTTAGAAGGGCTGCTTCTCCAGGGAGAAGTGCTCCCTGGGAATGCGAGCTGTGTCCTGTGACTCAGTCTATTCTGGTTTTTAAGAAAAAGGTCTGGCAAGTGGAAGATGCCTAATTGCCAGTCGATTGAAGCTGCTGAATGTTCGGATGACTAAGTCTGGACTGCCCACCAGGACACATAAAGAATGGTCACTGCCCGTCCAGCCCTGGGTGAAAGGTTGGCTTCACCTGCTCTATCATGTACAAGCAAGGAGACATCAGGAAGTGACAACCTGTCTAGTCCCCTATTTCTTCTTCTAGGACATAAAGTGTCTCTGGGTCTTATCATGAAGTTTGAGCCCTGATGTATGAGTGAAATAGATTTTACATCACTCTTTGGATTCAACTTAATTATTATATTGGTCATTAACATGTGTTTTAGTTAAAGAAATTTCTAGTTCCTGTCATGTTTTCAATAATGTCATTATGAAATATTATGATATTATATGATACTATAGAAAAGTTTCCTGTTCTATATTCATCTTTCCTAACTTGTTTTTGTGGACTTGCATTTGGTTTATTTTTATTGTATATTTCTTTTAATATGTTTCCTCCAAAGAAAATTCTTATTTAAAATGCTGAAATCCAACAATCATCATTTATGATATTTTAAAATATTTTGCATTTGGTTTTTATTTTAAAATTGACAACTAGTTTGCAACATCTTGAATAGAAACTCAATTTCTGAAAACATGTTTCACTTAGTGTTGCTGTTAGAAAAATGCAAAAAATGCAATGACTTTGGAGACAAAATTTTAAACTAAAAATTACTACCATTTCCAGAAAGTAAAAATGTATTCATCTAAAAAATCAAATAGGTTCTGTCATGCCCAATAAGCTGAGCATTATTAAACAAATTTACAGCAAGCCTTCTCAGCTAGCAGTAGTCTCTAACCATGGAGTTGAAAGAGGAAAGAAAGCTGATCATTTTTCAAACAAGCAGAGACTAGGGGCATTTCTCACAGTTAAGGCATGGTTTTTGGCGGAAGTCACTGACAGCTCACACGGGAGGGCCACGGTATATGAATGGGCTTGTTTGATCCCTCTACATGGTGACTCATCTGTTGGTCACTGATTGCTATAAAAATTGGTAGTCAACATTTAACTCACAAAATCTTCAGACGTCAATCAAATGGTAGTTCCATGAAGAACAGATTATATCACTCACATTTGAAGAAATTTAAAGAGAATTTGCTCTAAAACTTGCAAAGTCCTTGACAAAGCCAGGTGAGGGAGGATATATCTTCTTAAAATTCCACTATGAGAAGGAAAATTTAATTTTGTTAGTATCTCTGTGTCTCTTACAGAACAGCTTTGAGTATTTCCTTAACTGACCCCTACATGGAAACATTCCAACCCTCTCTAGACCTAGTTTAAATGGCACCCATTCCTTAAGACCTACTTAACTCTCTGTGTCCCTTGTTAAAATTAACCTTTTTATTCTGTGGGGCTCAAAGTTTTTCTTTTTCAAATGCCTTCAACCAAGCACAGGTTGTATGACCTTGCTTAAAACATACAACTTTTTGGAACTTTAACCAAAAATTAGAGTTTAAATTTCACTATTTTTAAAATGAGGCCAATAATAGTACCTAACAGATGTATTATGGAAATTAAATAAAGTCATATTTATACTAGATAATCAACTTATAGCAATAGCGGAATTCAGCTATTGCTTGTAAGAGAGCTTGTACATTGTGAGTGTTATGTTAAGGGCTTAAGTAAATAAATAAAATACATCTCAAATGTTACTCACTGTCATTACCCACTCTTTTCCCAGACTAGGACAGTGTCTTCACATCTCCATATTTAGCCAACTCCACCTATTTTTGGTAGTAGCTATAAATTTTCATGGGGTAAGAAAAAGATCTCTGGGTTTTGCTATTAACTAATCATTAATACACAAACAGCCTGCAAGATCAACACGGAAAGTTTTCAGATTTTTTCAGATTTTCCTATACTACTAATTAATAGGCCTTAACTAAATCAACAGTGCTTACAACACAATGGCACTTAATAAACATGTATTGGATGAATATAAATTAGGTCTTTATCTTAAAAATATTAAAAGGACTTTGTATTTTACCCAAAATAATGCTCGGTTTCTGAATTATCATGTTTGCTACAAAAGTTTACCAAGTAGAGGTTAATTAAAATTTACATAAAGTTTTAAACATCTTTAGAAGACCTAGCATAAGTCCCACTTAATTCGCCAGTTAATTAACAGGTGTCAATTATACCCCCAGCAGTGCTCAGCACGGGGCTCCTGGCAGAATGTATTTTAAAGGGTAAGACACAACTTCAAGGAACTTACAGCCTAGAGGGGGCAAGGACACAGCAAACTCTGTGATACCAACACTCTGTGTGAAGTAGCTAGTGAGTGGCCAGAGGATGGGGAAGTGGACCAGTTTGAAGAATCCTCTCAGAAGAGGCTGATGGACAGAAGAATCCACATAAATGGTTTTTGAGAAGAGCAAGGGGAGACACATTTGTGTTGCTATCCCAAATCCGCAGCTCATAGTGCCCGCACGTAACCACTACACTAGCTACAATGAACTATAATGAACCAGAGCCAGTGTCCAGGAAGTCAAACCCCCAATGCTTCAGGGGCAGCAAGGGGAACCCGAGAGTATAGACCAGTTAGAACAGGATTTCTTAGGGGAAAGTGGACCCCACCCTCGGCCTCCGGGGTGCACGGGCACAACCTGTCCAGGCCAGCTTGCTTTGTGGTGGTACCCGCCCCACCAGGCTCCCCTGACTGTAACTTGACCTATTCCCAAATCCTTTGGTCTTTTTTAGGTAGTTTAATAAGACTTTATACTGCTCCATTTGACTTAAATACTAGTTTCCAAACAAAATATAAACTAATTCTCTGTATGTTTTTGAAGTGGCTAGCTCAAGGCTTTAATTTTTTTAAATTGATTTTTCTCAGATGGTTCTGTGTATTTTTCCCTGCTCCCAAAAATGATTAGGTCAGTTATATTAAACAGGTCTAAAGGGAGACGTTTTTCTTTTAGACTTTTTCCCCTTTAATTCCCTCAACATTTCATTACTATTTCATCTCTCTTGAGCCTAGCCAGAAACTTGGCCTCCCATGACTCCCAAACATACCAAGTTATTAAATATACTCTTCAGCCAAAATTAAGGAAAGGTCAGTGAAATGAACTCCACGTGGGGCTGAAGCAGAGCACAATGATTTCTTTGACTTAGAGTAGGCAACGGATGGTGATGATTTTGGACAGCGTTTTTTTTTTTTTTTTCCTACTAATCTGTTACTGGGTTCTATTAGACATGAAAGCTTCTCCTTGTCAGGCTTCCTAATATCTCTCCATTTTGTAGGCACCAAGACATGAGAGTTAGCTAGAATAACAAAAGCTTATCTCATTGCAAAAAGCAAAACAAAACAAAAACAAACAGCATTCCATAGAAAGATACAGTACCTCCCACTGGTATGAAGAGGAAAGTAGAACTGTAACCTCTGCACTTGCAAGGCTTATACAGTAAAAGACAGGCAGACACACTATTTCCAGGCTGCTGCTAATTGAGCCTTATTGGGATTGGAACCTCTGAAAGGAATCGACACATCAGTAATGGGTCTGCCAACAGGAAGGAGACAGTTGCCGAGTATAATTCTGGGGAGAGCAGCCCTGCCACTTACACCCTGGATAACACAGAGCTTCAGTGTCTGATTGTGCAACAAAAAGCACATTGTTTTGAAAATGAAGGCACTTTTTCTGGGGTCCATGGAAATTGTTAAGGCTTCTTACTTCTGAGGGAAATCTATGTTTAACTGTGGTATTCAGATTCAAAGTTCCAAATTTGTATTTATTGTAAAAGAGAGCTCTATCCAGGAATAAAGCAAAATTCATCACAGGGGCTTATTTTGCTAAGAGAAAAAGAAGGGTGTATGATATTTAAATAAGAGGTGGGCAGCTCAGCAAGAGTTTATCAAGCAAATCATTAAATATGGCAGTCCATTGACATTCATGAGGAGGGGCATCCCAAGACTTTCCTAAATTCTAAATTTATGGTACCACTGTAGTATACCATCGCCCACAAGAAGTAGCCATGGGATAACTTATAAATATTACTGTATATGACAAATAAATTCAAAGAAAATAAACCCTGTATAGCCATACAGTTGCTCTGGCTGAGTTTACAGAGTTAACCAATGTACAATTCAAACGTAAGTCTCAGAAAATGGTAACTTGCCAAAACTCATAATCCTTTATAAGGTCATCTAAAGTAGATAAAATTCTGGCATTTAATTCATGAAAACAAAGTTTTCTCCTCTTCCTGAATAGGTAATATAGTCAACTGTGTTGTAGTTTCATCAACCTTTGAGGGAAGGCAATTTCCTTTCAAGATCTGACACCCTTTATACCCTTTGCCTATAATTCCAGATGGTAAGTGTAGGTGGTAGAAATGTTAGGTTGAGCAGAATGGTAGTACCTAAAGAGGAATGAATAGTACCAGGAAATGCATGACTCACAGTATTCTTATTTTCTTGAAGTTCATTTGCATCAAGGTTTTCCACAAAATTCATTTTAACTTAATCATAATGTCAACTTAAGAGTCTTCTATTGAATTTCTATTATTGCAGAACACTTATATCACATGACCCAAAAGGTACAAAAGAAGCACACAATGTCATTTGTAAGGCTGCAAACACATGTGCAGAGAACAATCCACATAAAAAAGAGCTGTATAAGATTTAGGGAAAAAAAAGATTTAAAAGTTAGACAGGGCTACAGACATATGCTATAGGGTGACTACAGAAAGCCTACTACTGGATTTCCACTTTGATGAATGGGCAAGGAGAACTAGTAAAATCTCAAGCAGTAAATTTAGCAAAAGCAAAAGACAGGTAAGTACGTGGAACTTTAAGAGGCTATTAAAAATGACCATCTGATTGGAGCAAAGGAGTGAAAACAGGAGTGAAAAATCATACCTGGAGTAACAATAGTCCTCCACCAAACTGAAATATCAGGAAAACACCAAAGAACAATATTGACGTTGTTTTAGTTACTTTTCTCTCGTTGTTGGGACAGAATACTCGACATCCAAAGTTAGGGGAAGAAAGGTTTATTAGCTCACAGTCTGCAGAGGTTTCAGTCTATAGTCCGCTGGGTCCGAGGCAGGGCAGCATGGCAGAGGCAGACTCGACCGGCGGCAAAGTAAAGTGAGGAAAATGCAAGGAATGTATGCAAATAAGCAATGCAAACAAGCAGCTAGTTAGCTTCTTCCTATATCTTTTATCTAGGCTACCTGCCCCCAGGGTGGCCCACACTCCCACCCCCAATCTCAGTCTCACATCCTTGATCCCAGCAGAACCATGCCAAACCGATCAATGGATCAATTTAGTAATCACACACTCTAGATCCAGCTATCTCTTACCACATGAGGCTTTGGGGGGAAATCTAGACACAAACCATAACAGACGTATTTATGAAAACCTTAGTATATAGATAAAAGTAATCATGCATCCAATCTTTTGTCGCATTCCTGTTACATACCAGGAATTAGTTTAGCACAGATTTCTCTCGCTTATTCTTCACCCTTTTTAATGTCTTCATTCTCTGCCAATGTAACAAAAACTATAGATTTCTTTTACTCTCAACATTGTATGAAATATTCCAATCCAATAACTTTTATTTCTACCTCTATGATATTTTTTCTTACATCCACTGTCTGCTTTAAATACAAACCACAGTATTATTCTATATTCCCTCGCACTCCAGACTTCCTGTACTCAAATAAAATCCATCTTTGTCTTTCTCCGGAGATGGAGAGGAGTTTGAAGTGTGATCAAAATATATAGTGAATATTTAACTTCAAAAAATTTATTACAGTAGAAGACACATTGCCATCAATCCCCCTCAAAATACTCCCTCCCCCACTGAGAACACACTCGCTTCATTGTTCTTGCCACTTTTCGAAGCTGTTCTGGAAGTCCTTTTTCTTGATTGTCTTTAGGAGGTATGTTCAAAAATACGGTGGATGCTGCTGCCAAGTGCAGTCAATTGAAAGACAGACCAGGCTCCTAAAAACATAGCAGTGTGCTCAAATCCACCTTATTTACTGGATCTGGCACCAGGTGATTATGGCTCCTCCCCAAAGCCAAAACAACAATGAAAAGTAAGTACTTTTAATCAACTGAGGACACAGAAGCAACCACAACAACACAACTAAAGACACTCACATAAGAGGACTTCCAGAACTGCTTTAGAAAGCAGCAAGACTAGTGGAATAAATATGTACAAAGAGGAGTATTTTCATGGAGATTAATGGTAATTTGTCTTTTACTTCACTACATTTTCAAAAAATTAAATATCCCCTGTGTTTTTGGATCACAATGCATAGGTGTGGTGAGAAAAGAATAGTAGTAGCTAATATCTACTGGTACATAATGAATACACTACTATAAGTGCTACCTAGATAAAGCAGTTTCAATTAATGCTTTCAACAGCACTACTGAGAAAGAGGGCACTAGGAGGAGAGATAAATTGTACAACTCTCACCAGGTTCAAGAAATTAATAGATGGTAGAGCTAGAATTTTAAGTCACATCTAATGAAGAACCTAAATCTTTTCAGATCACAAGTCTAGTCACAATATTTAACTCAGTGCCTCTTTTTTACTTATAAAATAAGGTACATTGTTTGAAGCACTGGCATTGGGATTCTGGGATCAGACTGCATGGGTTAAAATTTCAATCCCACTATTTACCAGCTGTGTGACACTGGATATGATTATTAATATCCATAAGCCTCAATTTAGTATCTCTAAAATAGAATAATATTAGTTTCCTTGCACACCATCATTGTAAGGATTAAAGGAGATAGTGTGTGTAAAATGTTAGTGTACAGCTTGGCATACCATAAGCACTTAAGGAGAACTAATGACAAAATGAATGGTTAGGAAGATACATGAGCGGAAGAATAGATTTCCTTAACATACGCCTCTTTAAAAACATGTATCACTCACAGGTAAGGGTGTCTGCTCCATCTCTAATTGTTATGGTTAAAAATTGTGTGCAGTCGTTTTTTGGGAAAGGCCATAAAAAATGCCTTTTGCTAAGGAAAAGATAATGAGATGCACAGCCATTATCATAATCATTCTATGACTAACTATAACAACCATCAAAATTGATGACAGTCTATTATGTGTAAGACAATAAGGTTAATAAAGAGAGATGACAAAAGCACCATCCTTAAACCTATATAGTAATACAAACACAGGCATAGCTTGACGGGTGCGTAAGTAGACTAGGCAACCTTTGTGGAAGAAAAGTTTGGCCACTCATTTTGCTCAAGGCACACAACACATATGTGTCACTACATCCATCTTGCTTTTTTTCTGCTTCCTCTCTATCACTTGCCCAAACCCACAACATAAACTTCTAAAAGTTAATAATTTTCTTTCAAAGACACCGTCAAAGTTTCCTCTCATTCACAGTTTAAGGTGAACAGAAAGTCATAAACATGTTTTGGAGGAAAGATTGGTAATAAAAAGCTGGTAACAGATGGCGATTTAGCAATTAGAGAAATATATATGTATATATCTGTTAGCGCATATATATATATATATATATATATATATATACACATCTCTTAAACATAAGGCCGAAAATATAAAACTACTAGAAGAAAACATAGGGCAAAGACTTTTTGACATTTATCTGAGCAATACTTTTTTGATATGATACCAAATGTACAGAAAAAAAACAATAATAGACAAAATTGCATCAAAATACAAGCACAAGCCCCTGAGTTCAATCCCCAGCATCCTAAATAAATAAATAAATAAATAGCTTATGCAGATCAAAATAGTCAACATAGTACAAAAGGAAACTATAGAATGGGAGAAAATATTTGCAAACCATATATCTTATCAGATGTTAATATCTAGAATACATAAAAACTATATATAAGAATCCATACAATGCAATAGCAAAACAGCCCAATTAAAAATAAAGAACTTAAGCAGACATTTCTCAACCCTATATTATTTTCAGTAATCTCACTTCTGGGTTTATGTCCACAAGAAATGAAATCACTATATATGTCAATGTATGATGAGTGAAAATATGGTATATATGTACAATGGAATAATATACAAACTTAAAAAAGAAGGAAGTCCAGCCATTTGCGATGACAAAGATGAACGTGGATGACATGCTAAATAAAATAAGCCAGCTACAGAAAGATAAATGTGGCATGATTCCACTTATAATATAAATTTTAAATAGTTAAACTCATAGAGGCAGAGTAGAAAGGTGGCTGCCAGGGACTAGTAGGAAAGGGCAACAAAGAAGAAAAATTGCCAAAGGGTACAAAGTTTCAGTTACACAAATGACTATGTTCTGGAGATCTATTATACAGCGTAAGGACTACTGCATGAGGACTATACGGTGTACATTTTGTGTTCTTGAAATGCATTAAGAAAGTATATCTTAAGTAATCTCATTACAAAATGAAAACATGAAAGAAGAAAGAGAAAAACAGTAATCACGTGAGGTAACAGATATGTTGATTAGCTTGACTGTAGTCATTATTTCTTAATGTATGAGCACATTAAAACTTCAAGTTATACACTTTAAATTCAGTTTTAGCTTTCAGTTACACTTCAGGAAAGTTCAGTAGGGAGAGAAATCATAGCAAATATGTAACCAGTCAAGAACTGTCAGGTTGGGTCTACCTTGAGCACAGTTGTAACCCAGAATTTAGCATATTTCAATCCTCATGTGATAGTTAACTGATTGTGTCAACTTGAGTAAGAGACACCCAACTGAAATGGATCAGCATAGTTCTGAGCATGGCTGAGGGGACTTACTAAAGACAGAAGACCCACCCTTGAGAGGCTTGTCACCTGAATGGTATGAAGGAGAAATGAAGAAGGAAAGATCGCTGCTGTTTCTTCGCGAGGACGTCATCTTCAGCTTTCCAGTGAAGACTCTTCAGCCTCCATCACAGACTCTTTAGCCTCCTGATCCCAACTCCCACTGAGCTCCAAGCCTTCAACAGGATCCATCGAATCCCCAGTGCACAGACAGCCCTTTTTCACTCTTCCACACCTGACTCTGTGGGTGGCCATTGTAAATCAATCTTATAAATTCATAGATATATAGATAGATAGATAGATAGATAGATAGATAGATAGATAGATAGATAGATATCTAGCATTAAATTTGTTTCTCTAGTAAGCACTGACTGGTAGACTTCAAATGTTCATTACAGAGATAAATGAGAAAAGGAAAGAAGGCTACAATCACTGAGTGGATTAAATGGATTAAATGGGGCTGAGCGTAAAAAAATTAGTCTCAGAGGACTTGTAACTTATAGTACAAAATCAAAAGTATACAGAATAGTAAAGGTGTTAAAATGCGTATGTCTGTGCATAGAAATGTTGGTAGATACAAGGTGCATTAACAGCCACAGGCTTGGTTAGAAAAGGAAAATATTTTTCCATAGATGAAAAATGTAAAATGCCCATATGTGTTTGCATATCTATAGACAAGATCAGTTGGAAGTAACCAGGGTGTTTTAAAAATACCATTTTGAGTTACTAAGTAATGTAGAAAAATAAAATGCTATTGCACTTAAGATTAATGGATCCCCTTTTAAAAATAAATGTAACAATATTGAACAGGATTCAATGCTATTTTGTACTTTTAATCACCAAAAATAGATGTGAGGTGAATTACCATGTTAAAAAATATGTCCTATTCTTAGTTTACTTAAATTGCAAAGCTATCTCACTCACCTGTACCCCACCACCACTACCAAAAAGACAAGTGGGTCTCACTAGTCTCTGAGCTGTGGTAAGCAGGCAGAGAGAGGGATGGGGTTTAAAAAAGTTATGAGATTATGGACAGTCTTCTCCTAGCCATGGGAGATGTCAAGGCCAGAGAAGATGCAGCTAGAACTTCAAACTGTTGATAAATAAATAATGTTCAGGTCACAGTAACTAAGAAGATGTGGGAGCAATGCTAGCTGTTGTTTTAGACTGTCTTCATTTCTCACCCTTTCGTAATATAGAAGATAATTCAAAACAGAATTTAATAACTGCCAAGTTGTAGCTCTGTCTTTTTCAGGCTTCAAGCAAAAAATAGACTGACTTTAATAATATTAACCGGAGATGTCTCAGCACATACTGTTTCCACTAATGATCAAGATGTTTGAGGGGTCAAGACTCAGAAAAGCATTTAAAGAACATTACCTGGATGTTTTGCAAAAGCAATCAAATAATCTCCCAAGAGCCTAAACTTTAGAGTAACCAGGTGGCCAGGGCAAATGATAAGGTCTAAATTAGGTTGTATATTAGAATCTAAATGCATCTGAACATTTGAAGTATTAAGGATATGAGCCACCATGAATTTATTTGCATAAACACTCTAATGGCCATCCTTTCCTTTTCTCATTTATCTCTCTAATTTACTTTATCTATTTAAAACCCACACACATGTTTTAAAAGGATAACTTTTTCTTTCAAAGAAGCTGCCCATTAATCCCAAATTGTATGGTTGTGGTGGGTCAGTTTTAGGGGTTTCAGCAAATCACGGTAGCTCTTCTCACTGGTTGGAGTGAGAGGTCCAGATGTGGACACAGAAAGGGATTAGAGCAGTGAGATTCAGATAAGAACTTTGGTTTGGCTTTGAAAAGAGAAAGAAACTCACTCTTTTCCACTGGCTCTAAGTAACTGTTTGAAGGGTAGTGCCTACAAACTAGAGTATCTTACTACTACGAGCAGATAAATGGGGCAAAATGAGCTAAGATGCATCCAGAGACACAGAGGCCACTTCCTCTTGATTATTTTGAGCCTGTAGACTAAATCACTAAGTCATATTTGAAGCCAGCTTATCTTTGGACTTTACAAATGGAAAGCCAATAAATTAATTTCCAATTTAAGTCAAGAATGGGATGAATTTTCTTACACCTATGTGCTGCAGAGCTTCTGAGTTTCACAAAGGAAGAAATCTACAAGAAAAACTTTCAGAAAGGATCACATCATGAGACACAAGACTATATTCTTATTATGTACATTTCTTTCCTTTTCTCTTTCTTTTCTTCCATTTTTTCAGTACTAAGGACTGAAACCAGACCCTTTGCCCTGAGCTAGGGTCATTTTTTATTTTTTATTTCATTTTGAGGCAAAGTCTTGCTAAATTGCTAGATTGTCCAGACTGGATTTAAACTTGTGATCTTTCTGCCTCAGGCTCCCAGAGTGCTGGAATTATAGGTGTGTGTCACTACACACTGCCTTAAATATATTTTTTAAGGACTACTAAATATTTAAAGCAAAAATAATACCCATGTTTAGCATAGCTTATAGCATTTTTTTGAATTAAAGTCTATAAAAATAAGAGTACAAAGCACAGATGGAAAATATGGAACCATACTCTCTAAATGTTTACATGTTTCATGTATTAGCATAATACACTTGAAGGCAGAATGAGAATTAGAGATACATGCACAGTAATTTCTAGAGGAATTACTAAAAATAACACAAAGAGGTAAAAATTCCACACAACTCAAATATACATGAAAAGGAAAATGGATAACAAAGTGTTATGTTCATAAAATGGAAAACTACTCAGTATCGAAAATAAATATACATATAACTACATATATAAAAACATTTTGCTGAATGAAAGATATAAGATGCAAAGGAATTCATACTATATGTGTACATTATGTTTTAGATCTATAATGTCCCCCAAAGTCTCATATATTCACAAGTGGGGCTTCTGGAATGTGACTGGATCATGGGAGCACTATACCCTTGATCAACCCATTGATAAGTGCAAATCTAAATGTGCAGTCAGGAGGTGGGCATGGCTGGTGGTGAGTCACTAGGGGTGTGACTTCAAAGGGCATATTCTTTTCCTGGCTCTTCCCTTATCTCTCTCCGCTTCCCAGCTACCACAGGGTAAGCTGTTATCCTCTGCCATTCCCTTCCACCATGCTTTTCTGCCTTGGAGCCAGCCAATCATGGACTTAATCCAGTGAAAACCATGAACCAAAATAAACCTTTCCACCTTTAAGTTAAATGTGTTAGGTAATTTGTCCCATCAACAGAAAAGCTACAACAGCATGTTACATGATTTACTACATATGAAATTCTTAGATTGACAAAAATAATATGTAGCTATGAAAATTAAAAGGTGGTTCCCAGACAAGACTGATTAAAAGGATATGAAAGAATTTCCTGGAATAACAGAAATGCCTGTTAGTAATTGCACATGAATAGAAAAATGACAAAAATCATTCATTTGAACACTTAGCACTCTACATATTCATTGTGTCTGTATTTTACCTCAATAAAAACTTCAATAACATTAAGTTTTTAATACAAGGTTAGGGCCTGAAGACAGTGGTATTTGTACAACAATCCATGTGATTGGAACAGAATGGTTTTGGTATAGTTGAAAGCTCCAGAAGATACAACATGGCTTTGACACTTGGAGAATTCTATTAGAAGGTCTCACGGGATCTAGTAGCAAAAGAGGGAACAGTACCTCCCCTACCCCATACCTCCAGCCTAAACATCACGAAGCAAGGTGGAGACTAGGGAGAGTGAGACGGGTCCTCTTGGCAGCACACATGCCAACACCCAGGAATCAGCACCCACGGTACTGTCTATAATGTTAGCAATACTGATTCTTTGGCACACAGTAGTGCCTCCAGCACCAGAATTAGATTCAAGACAAGTAAAAGCTGTGCCAGCAGCACAAACAGGGGTGGCCTCATTAAGGCTTTTACTATGAGAGTTCATTTCATTAAAGGGTAGTAACTCAGAGAACACAGGGACTTGTTTAATAGCACAGCTGAGAGACACCCTACTACCTGCCAGAAATAGGTGAAGGAGACTCCAATGGAGACAGAAAATCCACAAGTCATTGATAGAGAAGAGAGCTAAAGATGTATCATTTGCTGACCATACATACGAATCTACTTTTACTAGTGTGTGGTGGCTTTGGAGACACAGGTTATTGTCTCCCTAAATTATTGTGCTGATATTTATTTTTAATCAAAGAGACATCTTTATTCCCTTTGCTCAAAAAGAAGTGAATTTCTGATTCTACTACATCCTGAAGTGCTCAGATATTTAAAAGAATCACATAATCATAAATTTAAGAAGTGAATCTTAAACTGGTTTCTCTTTTATTACTACAGCCCTTCTCAAAATTTAGCATGCACAGAATAATGTGGAAGATTTGTTAGAACAATTTTAGCCCCTACTACCAAGATATCTGATTCATTAGTTTTCAAGTAGAGTTTAAGAATTTTCTTTTCTCTCAAGATCTGAGAAGGTGTTCATGCTGATGGACCAGAAGAGTATGTTTTGACAACACTTTTTATTCCCACCTTGAGGTTGGTTATCAGAGATGAGGGAGCAAACATTTTTTGAGCAAAGAAATGAAGACAAAGAGTTTATTTGTTGGGTTGCTCTGTTCTAGATTCTTGTATCTTTTAAATTTAAATAACAACCCTGTGTGAATAATATGTTTTCCACAAGTTGCACAGATGAGAAAACTGTATTTCACAAAGGTCAAAGACTTGCAGTCATACAACTAGTAAATGTCCAAATTTGAAATAAGCTATCTGGTTCCAAAGTCCCCATTCTTTCCCTTGCATCACAAAGAAAGGAGAATTGGCCATTAGAGTTTCACAGTAAGAATCAGTAGCCAAGAAAACCTGGAAAAGTAATATTTTTCAAAAAAATTTAAACCCCATAAAAATTGTCAATAGATCTTTTGGAAGAGAAAGAACAGAATAATCTAGATAGAATAGAATTCAAAAGATGGGAAAAGTTAAAAGATATCTTGTTGACTATTAAAGCTTTTCAGTGTGGTACTTATCCCCTATAGAGTTTTAGAAACCTGAGTTTCTCATATCTTCTGTACAAATCCACCTCCTGTAGCCAGCGAGGATGCCAAAGCTAACAATAACAACAGCTGGATGATGCTGAGATTGACAATAGGAGTTATTTATCAATCTTCAATGTGAAAGCAAATACTTAGGTCTCTACCTCATGTGGCTTTCAGGCACAATTGTGACCACCTGTGCCCATCATTTTCTTTTAAATCACATGATTTCTAAAGCTAAGCAGTAACAGCAATAGGATCACACGATCAGGGTACAATATGAATGTTTCAGTATCCATTTCCCCAAAGTTGAAAACCAAGTTCTGACTATATATATATATCTCAAATAACTTGAGAACAGCAAATTATAAGAAGGGTAATGCTAAATTGTGGTATTTTAAAGGGTTTCTAATTCAAAGACTGAACCTGAAAAAGAATATCCCCCAAAGAAAACATGAATATCATATGAATCCAAAGGTGAATGAAAGGATAATAATTCATCTCAGAGCTGCACAGTGAGCTTTACAGGCCCAGTTTTAAAGGGCTCTTAAGCTCATCTAGACTTGTGCCTTCCACATATGGTCAGAGGACAATGTTACACTTATCTACATAAATACTTTCTTAAAAATATTTATACACACACACACACACACACACACACACACATTCCTTTATGAAATCTATCACCAAAGATTAGGATACAGGAAGTTTTAAGTGTAGCCGAGGAATGTGTGTTTTCCAAATACCCTAAGTAACCTTGAAGTGCACAGAGCTAAAAATGATAGCTCTAGTGCAATCTCCTAGATAGAGATCCTTCTTAAGGGTATTAAAGTATAAAGGTATGAAAGGGAAGAGAAGTGGTAGTGTGTGTTCTGCTGGAACAGTTGGACTCAGACTTTACTGGAAATTATCAGCAATGACAGGAGGAGGTAGTACCAAGTGACAGCACTAAGAATAGTAGCTACAGTAGAGATATTATTGGTACCACAAAGTGATGGCACCCAGTATTCATGGTGTCAGACAATGGTGTCCCATGAAAGAGGTGATCCTAAGCAGAAAACCAGTGCTGTCCAGCAAAGCCAACAGATAACACCCACGAGCAACATGGTAGTAAGGATGGCAGCCTGAACTCGCTAACAGTTGCTAAGAGACACTTCATGGGTCCCTTTGAACTGAATGAGTATACTGCATCATTTTTTGAAACTTCAAAGGTAGTTATCTAGCGAAAATTTCTCTTCTTGTTCACTCAAACTCAGATTTTTGGTAACCATTTTTATAGCTTTTCCATTGCAGATAATAAGAAGTTTTTAATATTAAACATGTCAATTTATTCTATGGGCAGAACACTCTATTAACCAATGTATAATTTTATGCATTATATATAATAGTGCATGTAGCACAAAAGTATAATAATACCGTACAAATTAGTACCTACATTAACAATCTACTTTTAATCAAAATCAGAAACATTTGAACCACACAAACATACAAGACTGACAGCATACCACACAAAAAATTTAGCTCCTCTCTTTTGCTCTTTCATCTGCCTATGGAAACTCATTATTATCCTAGTCCACAGGAGTATGTTGAGATGCATAAGCAGTTTAATATTTTGTAGTCAAATATCCTCACAGTCACAGATAAGACAATAATAGAATTTCATTTCTTACTCACGCAGAATCTCCTTGAACTAACATAATGATCAACAACCTTGAATTTCGGGAAATTGATGACTTTGGAGTCATTAGAAACTCAGTCCCTTTAACAATTTCAGTGAAAATGAACATGTTCTTCATATTCACTTTCAAGTAGCAGAATTAGGAGAAACATCAACAATGAACCCAAATACATAAAATCAGGCTATGGTAGTTTCTTAACCTTTTGCTGAAGTTTCTAGTATTTGGAAACACAATATTCTGTAATGCATGTATTTCCTCTTTCAATGTATAACAATGAAAATTTAAAATCCACACACAAGAAATAGCATTTTAGCTTTTCTGTATCACTCTTGCAGAGCGCACCCACCTAATTATATGCAAGTCTAAGAAAGAAAAAATATATCCTCCAGCAGTGTAATTGGAACTATATTTTGATTGAAGTTAAAAAGAACAGATGAATGGCAGATCAACACATGCTATTTTATTTATCTGCAAGTACAAAGTATATGGGATCCAGAACTATCTTACGGTACACTGCATATCTTTTGTAAGTTCTTTCATATTTTACTGCGCTTCGAAGCTTGATATTATAGACGGTATTTAGCTTGATTCTTTCAAGCTGTAGGAGAGAAGAACACCAAATGGCAATAATATAATTCTTAAAGGCCTTAACAATAATTACAAAAAGGAAAATAAATAAGAAAATTTACAATAAAATAGCTTTGTAACTGAGGAGAACATGGTTTCATTATCTGTGTATCACAGCCTAGCCCAGACCTCCTTTTCTCCCCACGCCATTCTTGCCTCAAATGCTTCCCCAGGAAGGCTTTTTCTGGCCACCCTCTCTAAGACAGTGCTATCCAAGACTTTCCTTTTACAGATTATCTTCAGCTATCCTGTTTACAGCTTAATTACTGGTATTTTAACCTTAGTATTTTCCTTCCCTATCTTTCTCCTGCTAGAATCTAAGTTTCATGTGAGCAAGACCCTAACCTGAATTGCCCCTAGCTCTGTCAGCACAAGGTCCCAGCACAAGTTCAAGAAGTGGACATAGTCAACAGCATGGTAGGAACTTTGAGAAAGTTACTGAAAGCCATGGATCCCACCACACACACAGCCCCCTTCTCAAATTGTTTAAGGGATTTCATATAGTATCTGAAGCCAAATCAAGGACCTTAGGTTGAGGTACATAACGGCGAGTTATCTACACACCACTGACCCTTAGCAGACACTTAATGAACCCAAAAAATGAATGAATGGATGAATGATGGCATCTACACCCTGTAAATGGGCACATTAAGCCCCACCATGTGAATATAATTTCAAAGCATTAATTCCTTGTAGTATGCAGACTGGAAATACCTGTTTTAGCTTTCCCCAGGAAAAAGATCAGCTCTCCTTCATCTAAACTTCAGCCTTTTTATACAGCATCCTAGAAAAAGTATAGTACTTCTCCCATTATGTGCAGTTTCACTATTTGCAGTTTAATTATCTGTGGTCAGCTATGGTCAATACAGCAATATAATATATTTTTAGAGAGAAAGACCACATATCACTTTTATTATAATATGTAATTATAATTGTTCTCTTTTATTATTGTTGTTTCTAATATCTTACTGCATCTAATTTATAAACTTTAACATAGGTATGTATATTTAGAAAAAATACTGTATCTATGTGATTTAATAATATCTGCAGTATCAGAGATAAACTGAAGGTCCTGGACTTTCTGAGGATAAGGAGTTCTACTGCAGTTATTTCCATGACTCAAAGCAGGATAAGAATGATCCTGTAGTTTCCCTGAGCCAATTTTAAAATGAAACGTAGTATCACTTCTTTACCAATACCAGTCTGACAATCTACTTAGGGTGAAGAACACCAACATGTATGGAAAGCAAACAAATTATACGAGGGAAGGGGGACAGCAAGAGGAGAGGTCACCTGGATAATTATGTCCTCTCATTTTTTAAAACACATCATAGGTCTTTGCTTCAGTGTCATATTTTGAGAGTCTTCCCTGACATCATATCTAGAACAGCCACTGCCAATCTCATGCCATATCCTCCTCTTTATTTTTTATTAGCACGTTTGTAGTACATAATGATTACGATTATCATGGGGAGTTTGTATACGTACGTAACACATCTTAATTCTTTTTTTTCTCTTTGTTTTTCAGTCCCATACCTTCCTCCTCCCTCCTCATTCCTTCCAACTCTTGGTCTTCTTCTCATTGGTAAAATCTCTATTTTCATCATTTTTCCCTTCAATTCTTTTTTTTTTCACCCCCTTTCTCTTCCCTCAGTTTCCCCTACATCTCTTGTTCCCCCATCCATTTGAAAGTGATCTCCCTACTTCTTATTTACCTATCTTCTACTTTGCTCTTTTTTTTTTTTTTTTTTTTTTTTGTGGTGCCAGGGATCGAACTCAGGCCCTTGTGCTTGCAAGGCAAGCACTCTAATCACTGAGCTAAATCCCCAGCCCTATGTTGCTCTTTTTGAGACCATAATATTAAGTGAAATCAGTTGGATGCACAAGGTAAATATCACATGGTTTCTCTTATATGAGAATGGAGAGAGAGACAGTGCAAAATTAAAGATAATAAGTACACAGATGATATTTTTTATTCCAAAGTAAATTTTTATTCTAAAAACTAAACTTAAATGTGAAGCAATATACTCTAATACACACATAAGTTTTCAAAGAACTACTCATCTAAGTGGTATTATATTTTGCTTTGTTCCTACCACTGAAACAGGAAAACAGCTTTATTACAATCTGATTCATCTTTAGATACCACTCTCTGATGCTGATGTGTTCTTTTTTTTTTAATTTTATTTTATTTTAAACCAAGAACATGTATTGGTACATTTTACATATAATGGTTACATTCATCACATTTATTTTGTACCTGTACATGATGCATCTTGGTTGTCTCCCCTTTTCCCCGCCCCTCCCCTCTGTTCCCTCCCTCCCTAATTAGAGCAGGTTTATTCTTAATTTTCCATATTTTCCTTTTCCCTTTATAACTATCATCTTTATTATTTTATAGTTATTATCTTGAAATTACATTATTTACCTTTTTCTTACTGGCACAAGCTTTATAGGGTAAATTTATTTCATTACCATTGTACCTCCCAGGAAGTTCTTTATAAATGCAAGTTACCTAAAATAATGAACATAGCTAGGATTTGTTCCAGGCCCACCTGTTTTTTTTATCTCAACCTTTCAGTTCCGTGACACTCCATATACTACATGTGCTGCAGTGGAAAAGTCCATCTCATTATCTTTATTTAAAGTTGCATGACTTCAAGCCTCTGTCTGTATTTTACCTGATGCACCCTGGAAACAAACATTAGAAATAAGCTAGAATGCAAATGTAGCTAAGAAGAAGAAAAAAAATAAAGAAGAAATCAGAGCAGAATATTGAAAAACTTTCAAAGAAAAACAAAAACCAAAATAATGGGGACAAGAAACAAAAGTAATGGAAAACCAAAAGGCAGAATTTGGAAAAGAAAGATGACACATTGTCAAAGACTTTGTAAGGGGAAGCTATGCATCACTGACTTTCTGTGTTCCTTTCTCTGCCAACAAATACATGTTCAGGAAGTTTAGAGAACCTCTGAAAGATTCCCCCTGTGCCCACTCTGCAAGCCCTTTCAGCTGCTTCTGCATTCAGCCTTTGTCCTTAGCATCTCCTACACTTCTGTTGGGTTTGGGACCTCATCCTGTCTCCTAGAAGCTTGCAGGGCACCACTCTGCCTGGGGCTTATGTGTCATGGAGGGTTCAGGCCCGCCTAGCACTCCCTGCAGGCCCGGGTTTCTGAACTCTCCAGTGGTGTGCATTACTCTGTTGCCACCCTTTCATCTCCCTCTGTTTGCACTACTAGTGGGGATTTTCACACCATGCAAACCACCACTCTCCCCAGCCTCTTTTGTGTCCTGGACTCCCACAGCTACCTCCTATTCTCTACTTCTCAGCATCTCATTCCCTGGAGTTTATGGGTCTCACTCATTGCAGGGCAGAGTCAACTCATTTCATGCAAGCTGCATCTACCATCCCATCTTTGAAGGACAATACTCTAAATAGATCATGTTGCCTCTGTTTGTGGGTGAAAAGATGTCTTCTCAGAGAAAAGTCACCTCTCCAAATGTCCTGAATAGAATATGCAAACCAAACTGAAAAAACGAATATTAATGAGAGCTGTGGGGAATTTTAGCTTCATTCTTCACTGAATGCAAACAGAAGAGAGAGTTGTGAACTTAACAAGATATACTATTTGAATTCAGCTTCATTTTGTGCTAATAATTTTTTAGATTACAGGGAAAACATTTATTGAAAGAAAACATTCAATTTAAAGTCCATTGTTCCATACAGTGTAAGTTTAGAAAAGACTTAATGAAAAGAAGATTTAAAAAAAAAATAACTATCACACTGGAGCAATACACAGAACACAGTATTTTGTCAGTCTCAGAAATCCAACTGTAAGACTACAAAAAGAAAAAAACCCAAAAGGATCTTTTTAAAACTATCATCTTCTGTAAACAGGGTCACATGGCATGAACCCTGTGAATGGAAACATAATAAGCCTGCAGTTTAGCTATGAAATTGTCCGAACTGAAACAAGACAGTGATTTGCATTTTTGCTTCTAACCTGGTAATAAGAACAAAAAAAATCCATAAGCATTACATTCAGATTTTTTTCTTGGAAATGTCTTCAAACATGTCTCTTAATAACCAAAATCACAAAGCACTAATTATATATGTGTTAGAAAGAATTCTGAAACCCTGTTACAAAACACAACAGACCTATTTCAGTAACTAACAAACCAGTGTAGCACAGAGGAGAGCTGGACTTGTGTTTTAGCTCTGGTTACCTTTTGTATCTTTGCTAGTTATACAAGCTCGCTGAGCCTCAGCTATTCAGTAAGCAAAGTGCATCTGATAATCACATCTTTCCAATGTTCTTTGGAGACTGAATCATCCAGAGCCTGACATGAAGCGAATATTCCCTTTTCTTTTACGAGTACAAACTTCTTTTTGTCATACGGATTCTCTTAATTTACACTTCAAAAATATGAATTCATACCCTTTTCACTTGGTCCTGTTTTGTAGCTCTTGATTTAATATGAACAATTTGAAAAATTCTGCCTGTTTATTGCCACCTGGCACAGAAACTGTATAAATATTTCATTTTCAAATCCTTTATATTATAGTCCAGCATGACAGTCAAATCTCTTTCTTCATGCCTCAGCAATTTTATATCAATTCTTGGGTTGAATAGTACTGTTTACAGACTCACAATGTTCTAAAATATGTTCACAAATTGGTTGATTAGAATCAAGAATTCACTTATTAAATTGATTCCTCAAAAACAGTTAAATTCAAGTTCAATGTGTAAACATTTCTGAACCTCTACTTTAGTGGATATTAATAATGATGTTGCTCTTTGGCATAAATTTGGAGTCTTGAGCGTATGGTGCAAGAATGGTTTAATGTACAGCATGGCAAATGAGTGCTAAAACATTTTAACTGGTTAGTAAGAGGTACATTTCAAAGTAGTGGTATTATTATTCTTGCCAGAATTTTATACTCTTTATGGATTCCATCCAAAACCTTCCAAGACTCCCCATGTCTTTGTTCTAAGGTATTCTCCATGGCTTTTCCACGACCTCTTCAAATGAGGTGCCCACCATCTAGCCTTATCATCCTAAATACTCAGTGGTCTCAAACTACCAATCTCTAATTTACTCACTCATATTTTACTGCCTTATGGCCACTGATCTGAGTCAAAGCTTAGGAGGAAGACAAATTGATTAAAAACACTCAAAATATAAAGACCTAAAAGATCTAGGATCCTTGCGAAAGTTTTACTGATTTCAAACAGTACGACTACTCACTTAAGGTCATTACCTTCTTTATAAAATAGCAGACAAAGTAACAAAAGGGAGGAGTCTTCTTCTCCTTACAGCAAAAAATATATCCAAGTAACTAGAAGGCTATTTTCATCTCATAGTAGGTAAGCCCTTGCAAGGAATCCATCTCTCCAAAAGGAGTTCTGCTTCTTACAGTTCCTATGCTTTCTCTGGTTCTTCACCTTTTAAAGTTGTACATTTTTGTATCTGTAAGTAACAGCTTGTAAAGTAGTGGTAAGTCATGTTTCTGGCAGATGGAGCTTTCTGTTTGCTTTTGGGGTCAGGGAGCTAGAAAATGGGGAATAAGGCATGAGAAAGAGGCTATTCATAATATGGGCCATTGGTATCTAACAGAACATTGTTTTTTTTTTTTTTTTCTTTTTGCTAAGAGGAAAGGTGCATCTATCCTTGCAATTCAGCCCAAGAGAAAATAAAGGTAGAAATTCTTTGGTTGAAAAGTTTAGTCAGTAATATCAGAACAAAACCAAACTTTTGAACAAATGGATTTAGTAGATGTATAGAGTATTCTCACCCCACAACATCAGAAAACATATTCTTCTCAGCAGCACATGGGACTTTCTCCAAAAGAGACCACATACTAGCTCACAGAACATGCTTAAGTAAATGCAAAGGAATCGAAATTATCCCATGCATATTATCAGAATGTAGTCCATTGAAACTGGAAATAAATGGCAAAAGGAACCACAAAAACTTCATTAACACATGGGAATTAAATAGCACCCTCTTGGACAATGAATAGGTCACCAATGAAATTATAGAAGAGATTAGACAGTTTCTACAATTGAACGATAATGCCAATACAACATACCAAAATTTATGGGACACAATGAAAGTAGTCCTACAAGGGAAATTTATAGCACTGAACACCCATATCAGAAAAACAGAGCCTCAAGCTTCTAGAACCTCAAGTTTCTAGAAAAAGAAGAGCAAGTCAAACCCAAAGACTGTACGAGGCAAAACATTATAAAGATCAGAGCCGAAATTAATGTAATCAAAACTAAGAAAACAATACAAAGAATCAATGAATCAAAGAGTTGGTTCTTTGAAAAATTAAATAAAATTGACAAACGCTTAGCCAATCTTATAAAAAAAAAAGGAAAGAAAAGACTCAAATTCATACAATTAGGAATGAAAAGGGTGAAATCACAACAGATCCTGCAGAAATCCAGAAGATCCTACTTTGAGAACCTGTCTTCTAATAAGATCAAAAACACAGAAGAAATAGAAAAATTCCTAGATACATACGAATGACCATAACTAGATCCAGACGATATAAAAACTCTAAATAACCCAATATCAGCCACTGAAATTGAAGAATTAAAAACCTACTAACAAAGAAAAGACCAGGTCCTGACGGATTCACTGCTGAATTCTATAAGAAATTTAAAGAAGATCTAACGCCACTAATTCTCAAACTCTTAACAAAATTGAAAGGGAAGCAATACTCCCAAATTCATTCCTGGAAACAAGCATTACCCTGATACCAAAACCAGAGAAGGATCCAACCAAAAGAGAGAGCTACAGGCCAATCTCATTAATGAACATAGATGCAAAAATCCTCAATAAGATACTGGCAAACAGAATGCAAAAAATCATTGAGGAGATTATACACTATGACAAGTAGGATTCATCTCAGGGATGCAGGGATAGTTCAACATATGCAAATCAATAAATGTGATACACCATATTAACAGAGCCAAGGACAAAAACCATATGATCATCTCAATAGACGCAGAAAAAGCATTTGACAAGGTCCAACACCCATTCATGATAAAAACCCTGCAGAAAATTGGAATACAGTCTTTATCTCAATCTGATTAAAGCCATCTATGACAAGCCAACAGCCAACATCATACTAAACGTCAAAAACTAAAAGCTTTCACTCTAAAATGTGGAACAAGACAAGAATGTCCACTCTCACCACTCTTATTCAATATAGTTTTGGAAACATTAGACAGAGCAATTAGACAAGAGAAATAAATAAAAGGAATAAGGATAGGAAAAGAAGAAGTTAAATTATCATTATTTGTAGATAACATGATACTTTATGTAGAAGACCCCAAAAACTCCACCAAAAGACTTCTAGATTTAATAACCAAATTCAGGAGCATAGTTGGATACAAAATCAACGCTCAGAAATCAACAGCATTCCTGTACACAAATAACAGATGCACTGAGCGAGAAATTAGGGAAGCAACACTTTTCACAATAGCACCCAAAAAAATGAAGCACCTAGGAATCAATCTAAAAAAGGAAGTAAAATATCCATACATTGAAAACTACAGTACTTTGAAAAAGGAGACTGAAGAAGATATCAGAAAATGGAAAGATATCCCTTGTTCCTGGGTAGGAGGAACAATGATAGTGAAAATGGCCATACTCCCAAAACTGTTACAAAGATTTAATGCAAACCTAATTAAAATATCAATAGCATACCTCACAGAATTAGAGGAAACAATCCTAAAATTCATTTGGAATCTAAAGAAACCTAGACTAGCAAAAGTAATTCTGGGCAACAAAAGCAAAGCAGGGGCCATCACAATCCCTGACCTGAAATTATATTACAAAGCTACTATAATAAAAACAGCATAGTACTGGCAAAAAAAAAAATAGGCCCCAGGACTAATGACGCAGATTAGAAGATGTAGAAACATGTCTGAACACACTTGGTCACCTTATCTTTGACAAAGGGACCAAACAACCTCACTGGAAGAAAGACAGACTCTTTAATGAATGATGGTGGAAAAACTGGCTCTCCACATGCTGAAGATTAAAACTGGACCTGTATCTTTCCCCATGCACTAAGCTAAAATCAAAGTGGATCAAAGATCTAAATATTAAAACAGAAACACTAAATCTGCTGGACGATAATAGGTAGAACTCTTGAAGACATAGGTGTAGGCAAAGACTTCATGAACAAAACCCGAGTTGCCCAGGAAATATCACAAAGAATCAACAACTAGGATCTAATCTTATTAAAAAGTTTTTGCACAGCAGAAGAAACCACCAGCAGAGTGAAAAGACAATCCACAGAGTGAGAAAAAAATTTTGCCAGCTATTCCTCCAACAAAGGACTAATATCTCAAATAAATAATGAACTCAAAAAAACCAGAGGCCCAAAATTTAAAGACTCAATCCAAAAGTGGGCAGCTGAAATGAATACACACTTCTCAGATGAAGAAGTAGAAACAGCAAATAAACATACAAAAAAAGGTTCAACATCACTGGTCTTTCGAGAGATGCAAATTAAAACAGCACTGAGATTCCATCTCACTCCCAAAAGAATGGCTATTATCAATAAATCAGCCAATAACAAATGATGGACAGGACGTGGAGAAAAAAGAACCCTTCTTCACTGTTGGTGGGAGTGTAGACTGCTGCAACCACTATGGAAATCAGTGTGGAGATTCCTCAGGGAACTAGGACTAGAGGTTCCATTTGACCCAGCTATTCCCCGTCTTGGTATCTTCCCCCCAATATTAATAGCATCATACCACAGCGATCCATGCACACCCATGTTTATACTGGTACAGTTTGTAATAGCTAAATCTTGGAAACAGACCAAATGCCCATCAACCAAGGGCTGGATAAAGAAAATGTGGGGCTTTTTATACAATAGAGTACTACTCTGAAGTAAAGAATGGTAGCTTGAGATATTTAGACGTAAATGGATCCATCTAGAGACCACACTCTTAAGTGAAATAAATCAGACACATGTTTAAATACCACATTGCTTCTCTGGTGTGAGAAACTGAAAGTGTAAATAAAGACTAAAATATATTATATTGGGAAAGAGAAGAAAGTGTTCAAATGGGAAGCAGAACAAGGCGGGGGGGGAAAGGAACAGAGGAACAAGAGAAATAAGAAATGGAAGAAAAAAATGGAAACAAAGCTTTTATAAATAAGGAGGGAGGAGGGGGTGAAGGGAGGCAAGGGGAACAGGAAAAAAAGAAGCAACAAGATATATCATGTACAGGTCCAAATCCCCTATGGTGAATGTTATCACTATGAACATCTAAAATGTACCCTTAAAATAAAATTTAAAAGAAAACTAAAAAAAAGAAAAACTTAGTCAGTGAAATGGGTATCAAGGGATTTACCTTTTTGTATTATTTTTAAAACAATGTACTTCATACACACAAAAAAATGTGAATGGAATCAAATGAAACTTGTGAAATGCGTGCGCTATCTCTATTGGGAAGCATTTGCTAGAAGAATATATCGTAGTGTGTTTTGAATGTGCAGTTCAAGAACATATTGTGTTTTAAAAATCTGTATTATTTAAAATGCCTCCAATCAAACAAACTATAAATTTGCATTGGCTGCATTTAAGGTAACGGTTACCCCCACCAGGCGTCAGGTTGACCCTTGCTTGCTCTCCTTTGTGGACCCGTCTCACTTTGGTTCTCAAATGTTGCTGACTTTCAGGGCACAGAAGTCTGACTAGTCCTCACACCACGTCTCTTCTGGTTTTTTGGGGTGGGGCAATGGGCATGGAACCCAGGCATACTAAGTGCACACTGTACCCCTGAGCTCTACTTCAGCCCCCTCACAATCCTCATGCACCCTTAGCTCCTCCAGATGCATCAGTCCCCATGACCTGGTAGTGCTTTCACATATCTACTCACCCAAAATGTCTCTCCAGCTTCACACACATACAGCTAATAGCCATCTGGACATGTCTCATAGAATTTATGGCTCAACCAGGACAAAAATCCTGTCTTCCTCATTAGACCATGTGCTTGTTATATTTCTACTTTGTTAAATTTAACCTCTATGTATTCCTTGCTGTTGGAGCTAGAAAAGCTAGGAACAGCCTCACTGTCTTTCTCTCCTCCTCTGCCAACATCAAAGTGTGTCAGGTTTGCGGCCTCCTGTCAGTTTCTATGAGGCTCCAGTTCAAAGTGTTGGCGTTATACCACCTTACACTCTCCTTAATAACATTTAGAAGAGTGGTCCTCAACTAGCTGCACATTAGAAATCATCTGGGGAGATTTTTTAAAATATTATGCCTGAGCGCTGTTCTGAGAAAGGCTGATGTAATTAGCCTGAGACAGGCTGAATCATAAGAGTGCTTAAACCATTTCGCAGGTGATTCTAATGTGCAGAGGCACACTGTTTTAAAAGTTACCCACTTTCCTCAGGATAAACTCACATCCGGTTGCCAGATCAACAAGACCTCTCACTCTCCAGTCCATACCATTTCTGCAGCAGGACCTCTCATTCCCACTCCCCTCCACCTTTGCCATGGACACTCTAGTGGCAGAATATCAGACTGTTTAAACCATCTTCCATGCTTTCCCTCTCTTCCCTTAATTCCTTTGTATATTCTTTTTCCATTGCCTACAGTATTTTTCCTTTATTTCCTTCACTGGATCATTTATACTTTCCTTTTCCCTTAACAAAAAGCGTTTCCTGACATATCACAACCAAACTAAGGTAGAAACACTCCCCTCCTATAGCAATGTTGGTCCCTTATTTGGGAATATTTGTCACTCTGGATTATTTATAAAAGTTCATACTACTGATTGAGATTCTGTAGAGAAACTAAACCTTTTATGTTTAATTTTTCATCAGCTCCTAGCACAGTGCTTTCTTAGGGTGTTCCTCAAATGCTATGTGTATATTTACAGGAACTTATAAAGTTGAACTTTATTCTTACATTTAATTTCATTTAGAAATAAAGGCATTATATCATGCTAATAAATTTACATTATTTTCACCCATTGTCAAACTCAGCTCAGTAGATTTCAGCTCATACTCACTGCATTCAACACTCCACAATAAAAGGAAATACATTGCTAAGTGATAGTCAAAGATAATTTCTAACAGCAAACTTAGGAGTTTTCCTAATTCCATTATTTTTATTAAAATAATTTAAATAGAATAACTGTTTCATGGAGTATGGTCTACAAGTATACTGGGGACAGAAAGGTAATTTTTTTTTAATTTTGGCTTTTATTTTAAACCTGAAGCTGCCTGTGATATTACAATGACAAAGTATAAGACATACGAGTTGGAGAAGACAATGGTAGACAACACAACACTGTATAACCTGCAAATAAAACATACAACTTTGTCTTGACACATGTGTCCCTCAGACGAACAAGGATGCCATGTCCAACACTTCACCCCTTTCCACTTTTGGTAACCTCAAATTCCACAGTGTTGACTGTAGAATTTTAGGTCGATTTTACTTTCAGAAAGTCTAAGTCACATAATAACTTGATCATAGAATGTTAATGCCTTAGGATGACAAATTATGGCGCCACAGAAATAGCAGCAAAGCAAAAGTAGCCTACCACTCACTGAGAGCAGCAAGAGGTCAGCATCGTCATGGGCACAGTAAGAAATATCACAACCCTCATGGCGTTTCTGGTTGTGGAGGAACCACAACCAGCTGTATGCTAAATGTTTGGTGTCCACTAAATTTTGTCCAAAGAGGGGGATGACACTGCCAGTCCTTGTGCACTAAGATGCAGTCAGACGTGAGTGTAACGAGGTGTAACCCTTCCAATCATGAGTCATAGTAATTTTTCACATTACTTTTCCTATTGCCTTTTTCCCTTTAGGCACTAGGAGTGAGTTAACATTTTAAGATGAGCATCTGAAGATAATAACAGCCACTGCATGGACAAAAACTACGCACTTATCTATTCAAACACTCAATAATTTTGCATAAGTGAGAAATAATCTACAATGTTAAGCACTGGCACTCTGGAGTTTATTTCTTCTTTCAGATAGCATTATTTTACTACTTGGTGAAATACTGTTATCCAAATTTTATGGCTGAGGAAACAGGTTCAGAAAGATCAGGAGACACAATATTTCAAATGTAATTAGAGCAACTACTGCTTTATTCTCCTAATTTTCATTTCAGGGTAATTTTTTTTTAGTGTGCATCAACCAAACTTCAGTGGAAATCCAAATCAAACTCAAAATGTACTTCAGTAGACATGAAAGTTGTGAGGCAGTGTGATATCCATTAACAAGTTCTCAGAAGACCACAGGACACAGGAAAGGTGAGAGCAGCAATAGTGCTCACGGATGACCATGACATAGTGTCACTGAAAGTGGTGATAACTTTGAGGTAGTAGCTTAAAAGCAAATCTATAAAGTCAAAAGTACCAAATGCTCCCACTTCAGTATAGTCAGAAAAAATTTATGACACCAGAAAAGAGAAAAGATAATGAATATCCATCTAGCTTTTAATAAGAGGAGGATCTTGATTTGGGCTTTATATATGTGATATTTTATTTAAAATGTAAAAACAAATCTTAAAGGAAACCTTCCCTGTTGACAGACATGAAAACCAAAGCTCACAGAGGCTCGGGGGTTCGTGCATGTTTCATCATTAGAAAAGGAAGGAGCTGGTATTTAATACAGATCTGACGCACTCACGTGTCTCATGCTAAGTACTCAGGAAATGCTTACACTTGAGGACCAAGTGCCTAACACATAAGGTCAGTAGTATAAGCAGGTAAAGTAGACCAAATGGGGAGCTGTGGTGTACAAAAAGCTCACATGACTTATCTGATGAGGGAACTCGACTTCCCTTGACCAGTCAAACACTGCCATGCAGAAATGTGGGCCCTAGATTGCCATACCCTCCAAATTTTAGAAGGCAAAAAAAATCTGTCTTATTATGCAAGATGTCCCAATGTTTAAATTCTGATCGATGATAGGTTACATGTAACTAGCTGGCCATCAAGCACATCTTTGGACTGGAGTAAGTATAATGGTTGCCAGTTGCAGCTTACATGATTCTCATGGTCATTCATATCTGGTTGGACTATTCAGCACCAAGAAAGATAACAAGGATTCCATGAAACACTTTGAGAAATCCAAATGTTAACTCTTAATGGCAGTAAAACTCCAGGTCCACTGAAATGAAGGCAAAGATACTTTTGATAAGTCAAAAATGATGCAGATTCAGTTCTCCATTTGTGAATGGAAAAAATGAGTAGCAACGGTGTGTTTTCTGCCCATTTTAACATACAAGCTAATTTTGGTATGAGTGCTTTTGTTTAGATTTGATGAACCTACATTTTAATACAAGTCATGACAATAATATATTATTTCAGAATTAGGCCCAGAGCAAAATCAGGGCTTCTGGTTCATACTCAGATGGATCTTGTTTATCCTAAGTTATCCTTATTAGAAGGGAGGAAATTCCCCATGGAGACCCTGGAAACAATTCCATTTAATTAGAATACAGATCACCCACACAGAGGCTGGGTGGGGCCCTCTGAGACTGCCAAGATCCAGGCAAATTTCCTGACCCACACTATTCCAGTTGTGCACTTGGCTGGGAAAGAGGCGAGGAGCCTACAATATGAAGCATGCGATTATCTGTGCTGTTCACTTCTCACTCTTCCTATCTATTAATTTTGACTCTAACTACATTTATTCATAACCTTAGAGTACAGAAGAGCCTCTGGCTAACCCAGACCACTTTGAATAAGTATTCAGAAGAGCAAATGAAATTAATATTTGAACTTTCTTGATCACATTAGACCATAGATTTTAAATCTCTGAAAAAAATTCAGTGAAAATAAAAGCTTACCTAGATCCGAAAACCCTATTTAAAGTCAATCACTACTGCAAAAGCTCAATGTGTAGGCGATGTAGCTCATATCCATGTTATTAGTAACATAAGCTCATCTCACTTTACAAGCTAAAAACTTTCCACAAAGCTGGTCACAAAGATTTTCTGTAAGCAAACCCAAATTTCTTTTCGACTTTGTTATAAAATTAGAGCTTTGGGCATTCAAGGGGAAAAATCAGATGGAACTAAACACTTGTGGCAAGCAAAGAATTCAAATGATGGCCAGAGTCAAAGGGATTGCAAAAAAAAAATCATATTTCTTCCTGAATGACAAAGAATGTGGTATTATTTTATCTATCTATCTATTACCTATCTACATCCATCTATCTATTTAACTTTCTATCCATCTATCTATGTCTCTTCTTTGTATTGTAGACATTTCTTGAAGTGTAGAGGCCTCCTTCATTACAGCTGAATGGACACGTAGGAGACTGAGGTGTTCAGCAAGGCCCCATTGGGAACTACTCGGGGATTCAGAATAAGTTAATGCCTCTAAACAAAACAATATGGTTATAAAGGAGGATTTCTGAAATCCTTTCAAAGCCATTAATTCTCATTTCTAAGTAATTGCTAAAACTTGCTATCTCTTGCCTGAGTATTTTGTAATGTTCACTAGAATTAATAAATTATCACATTTTACTCCTACTTGCAACTTTCCAGTCTAGATTCCTTGATCATCCCCTTCAAAGAGACAACTCTTCATTTTCCCAAAGTTTGATGACCCCTAGAGAGTAGAGATTTGTGGACACCAACAGAATAAACAATGGAGTAGAATTACTGGAAAACTGTTAGGAAGCTTCCAAATCACAGAGAAGTTACCCAGAACTGGTTTTTCTGAGTGAGAAATGCACACAACAATGAAAATCAGAAGAAAGATTTAAATAGTGCATGAATCTTCAAGATCTACTGATGATTTCCAAACTTTCAGGGATCCAGGGATTAACTCATTATACAATTCAACCCAAAATTCCTTCAACGTATGTTATTAACTTGATTTAAATTAACAGTTTGAAAATTTTATGAGCCTGATTAACTTTAAAGGGAAAGCACATTTTTACTATAGAAAGGCATTCAAAGACATAACATGTCAAAAAAAATGTAAGGAATTTAGACATCTTCCACCAAATTAACCTCACAAATTCTAAAATAAATGATCAGAGCCTTTTTTAAATGATAATTTGCCTTTTAAAATAAGTACAGTAATTTTGCTATTCAATAGGTAACTAATCAATATTTTAACCTCTGCTAAATAATAGTTCAATCATATAACATAAATCCATTTTACAAACCTAGACATGATAATATATCATTCTGTGAAAGTAGTCTCCTAGTCTGTAACTGAATTGATAAAATAAATATGACCACCAACCACACACACACACAAACACCCACACACACACACACACACACACACACACACACACACACAAACATACACACAGTCCTTGCTAACTTAGTCTGGGCTTCTATTAGGGCCTATAGTTAATGGTCACAGATAGTCAATATCCTGACCTCCTTCAACTCAAGCTGTAAACTGCCTCTATTGTTTTCTACGTATGGTGAAATAAAACATTTTGGGAAGCCCTGATCTACACCATGCATTAAAATGTTTCATCTAACTTTAAATTTTTGGTCTATCTTTTTTAAGATAGCATTTGATTGCCTCTATAGTAAAACAAAACAAAACATCTCGTATATGAAGCAGTCTGATGGAAATAAATTGCCAAGGATAAGAACAAAGTTTCAGTTATAAAGATATACATTGCAAAAACATTTAACATAGTAAAATCAAAAATCACATATCATTAAATTATGGAATGAAATCATATTTTCATATGACGGCAATTAGCCAATATAAGCTACATTTTAGGAGACTAATAATTGGCATAAGAAAATATAAATTATTTATTATTAAATAAAGTCACAAAACAGTATACACTACAGTGATACACTATACATACACCACTATGTTGAACATTTGATTGGTAAGATTATGTAATCACATGTGATCATTACGCTTTTCTTTATATTTTCAAGACTTTCCCTTTTTTTAAAATTATTATTTTTTTGAGGGGGGACGTTCTGGGATCCTAACTCAGGGCCCTGGGCTTCCTCCCCAAGCACTCTACCACTTGAGCTAAATCCCCAACTCCTGTTTTTCATTATTAAACACACACTATTCATTAAAAAATTAAAATTTACTTAGAAATTGGTAAAAACATGACATTAAGTTCCATGTGAAGAGCAACAGAACTAATTTTCAGCAGTAGTAATAAGGTGTCAGGGGCATCTGTGACAAGCATCCACCCAGATTCCTCAGTGCCCTCTCTAGACCAGTTCTTAGCTAATCTGAATGTTGCTCCAGGTAAGGTCTGTTTTGTTTTTTGTATCTCTAAACTAGATCCTCTTGCAGGATCTGGCAAATACTGGCCTACAAGAAATGTTACATCTTAATGTGAGCTAAAGAAGTCATTCCATACAGAAAATAAAGCAGCACTGAGAACAATGTCTTGAAAACCTAGGTTGTGTTCCTTATAACTTGAAATGGGATATCAGTGATAAAATTATGGAATCACAGCACGTTTATTAAAGAGTCCATTTAACTTTATCTACTAAACTCTTGGGCTGCCTCTAAATGTTTTGATATACAGCAGCCTCTACATTAACTGCTTACTTTGTAATGAAAAAAGTGTTGCTTTAACTGAACAAGTAAAAGCTGTTTATTTAAATCAAAACTTTCAGTATTCTTTTCAAACTTTGAAGTAATACTGTAAAATGAAATTCTTACCAATTTTAAAATTCTCTCTTGGGAGAAAAAGAGTCCATTAAATATAATCTACTACCTGTCCCTCAAACACACAAGTAACAAGCAACTCTACAGCAATTCTTCCTTCCAGTCTCGATGTTACCTCACCATTCTGGGATCCGACTTCTTATTCCATCTATTTCAACAACTATTTAACCAGCCTCACTTCTCTGGCATGTCCATGTTCTTTTCAATCAGTCCCAAACAGTGATGTATCTAGATCTTCCTAAAGTCCACTCAGATGGGTGACTTTGCTTGTCAGATTTTAATGGTTCCCATTTCCTGTTAAACAAAACTTAAGTTCCTGAGAAAGACAGATGAGGCCCTCCAGATCTAACCAACCTTCCACATCTTACACGTACACATCCCCACCT